>JAHDVE020008543.1:0-267279 GCA_022606495.2 Halesus radiatus | reverse complement strand
TACCTACCTAAAGTAATTAACCGAAAAATTTGAAACCTTTCATAGTCCACAACATTATAAATAAGTTTAAATATATGTAACTGTAATTAAATATTATCGAAAATCTCAAATAAAATACTGTATCAAATAAATACCTACTCTTCGTTTGCCAATAACCTTTTAATAAATAAAATATCGATGACAAATAGGATTTAAACAGTAACTGCAATATCATGCAAAGTGCAGTGTTTTCTAATATTGTGCGTGCGAAATCATATCTTCTCAAGCGAAAACTTTGTAATTCAACGTTTTTATCTGGAGTGACCTGCCAGGTATTCGTAAGTATGTTTTTGTATATGTTTGTACGTAATAAGATAAACTCTAGCAAGTAGTATTTGTACAGCGACCTTTAGGCGAAAAACGGCGCTATGCAAGTCACCCAAGTAATATTATAATTATTGATATTATCGTAGGTATATTGTATATAATCTTCTTAGTATTTATACTTCTGTGGAATATTTAATTTAGATACAAAGTGCAATTTTTTCTCTTCTCAACAAAGGCTTTCATTGTAAATAAAGGTCCATTTGGAAATTTTCTTAAGATGGGAATTATGTACAATAATCATAAGATTATTACTAATTGCATAAAATGAAGCAGCGTTACAAATAAAATGTACTGTTTTACAATTTTTTTAATCACCTGTACCATAGACAGTATCATTTAAAGGTTACGTATTTAAAAAACACGACTAGGCACTATTGATTTGACGCAGAAAAACTTTTTATGGCGTTTACCATTTTTTTCTTGTTTATCTTTGTACAATATTTGTTTGTTATCAAAATGGCTGCTAAAAAACATCGTGTTGCTTTCTACGAATATAATATGAATAATATATATAGTTATATGTTTACTTTTATTCTTAGAAGGGGATTCAAGGCAGCAGAAAAACCGCTGATTGACGACATAAACAAGTTAGACCGAATTGCTTGGTAGAGTAAGTAAAGGTTCTACGAAGTTGGGCAGTGGCTCGGGGAGGCTCTTATCCCACCGTGGTTAACCGTGGATAGGTGATGATGCTCAAATTAGAATGCTCTAATGTAATAAAAATAATAATTTGTTTGTTAAAAATTATTTTCTTTCATTCACTATTTAAAAAATAAGTATCTACATATTTCAAAACTAATGGTTCCATCGTAAAATCATAATTATAAACACACATTCCTTACCGGAATTAGGAAAAAAATGATAAATAGGAACCTATCAACTGATCCTTTAATTATCGGTGAGAGTATTCCCATAATATTGAGAAACACTTTTATTCTTATCTGGTTACCTGCATTACTAATATGCAATACAATTTTTGTTCGTATCGTAATGTGATTTGTACTCGTATTATTGCTGAGTTTATTTACTATCGATTTTATTACACCGCTATTGTGCAATGCACATAAGTTAATCCATGATTTTTTTTAAATATTATAACGATGAAAGATGTTTAATTTACTTTTTAAGTTTTCATTTAATTTAAATATTTTGTGTTATATGGTATACCAGACTAGGCTAAAAATACACAAGGGAATGTATATAGTTTGGTAATTGTAAGATATGTACAGAGTTTGCATTTGAATGGAGGTCGATGATATATAGTTACTACTTAGTTCTTATTCACGACTCTTTTTTTATTTATATGTTTTCAATAAATCACTTGTATTTCATACATTCAAAGTAGGTTAACTGAAATATTCTCAGATGTGAAAGTAAAGTATGTGTGTAGTGTGAAGTCTCTTATAGAAACACTTTGCCTTTAGCGTCACCTCCGAGTGGCTCCTTCATGCCTTATTGACAAATGACCCGTGAAGTGCCACCTACTGACTTATGGTCCCTCTACCCCCGGCGGTATGGTGAATACGGTGGTATGGTGGCCCGCTGGCGGTACACGTCGCCGAAAGGTGGTGGATCTATTCAAAGTGAAACACTTTAAGGAGTCACCTGGAGAAAGCTGAATACCGAGGTGTTACAAGAAGGATAGCTCAGCTTCAAAAGGATCATTTGCATACACGATTGGGGCTACGAAAACGGGTAGATTCGAGCTGATACTACTTATATAAATATACACACACAAAGCGTTTATAATTATATAAATGAGCAACTGAAAAAATGTTAAAACTTTACAATTGGATACTTATTATTACGATGTTCGACTTTTTTAGTATTACACCGTATTGCGCTTCCTCCTTCTTGTGCCAAGGTTTCAGACAACGTTGCAGTGTCCATCATCAGGGCAGTTGTGTAGATTGTGTTAAAAAGTGTTTTTATTGTGTAGAAGTAATAACGTGTCGCCCTCGTTAATTCTCTTAACCATTAGAGTGCGGCCCAGCACCATCGCGCTGTAAGCTTTAGTTACGTAAATTGCGACGCAGTGCTATAGCGCTGCAATTTTCAGTGTGATTTTTGTCATCCTCGGGGGTGCACGTGTTCAATTTGAGTGTGGTATATTGCGGTTGGCGCGTTTCTTGATAAATGTATTTATTGTTTATCCTGTTAAAATATTGAATAGATATTTTTCACCATGTCGGAAATTAGTTCTATTGCGGATGACAGCGGCACTACGGACGACGAGACCTTTGTTCCCATAAATGAATCTGTGCAGCAAAGCAAATGAGATAAGGTGACCCAATATCATTTGCGCTCGCTGTAAAAATGGACCACATGGACCACGGGAGAAAACAATTATGTAGTGAAATAATCTTATATTTTTGTATTTTTTAATATTTTATGTAGTTGTAAATGTGTAGTTTTTTTAATTAGAACTATAGTATTTGTAAAATCTTATTCTTGTACAATTTCAAAAAAAAAAAGATTGTTATTTGTAATTGCATTTTTAGTGAATACCATACTTTTTTATTTGAAAACTCAGAATAGCTGTAGTAATTTATATATATACTTGCAAAATAAAACAGTTAATATTGTTATAGGTGCTCAATGGAATAACCATCCGATATCGGATACCACAAAGCATTATCTTTAACTCCGTCATCCCCATTGATATTGGTACGATTTTGTAGATTGCGATTACCTCAGTAATTGGACTAGCTCGATGTGTTTTTGATCTACCCAGGCACAAATTCAGAGAAACGGACAGTTTCTTTGAATTTGAATGAAGAACGAAGAAATTTGAATGAAGAACGCTTCCATTCTAGGGTTAAGGTAGGAACCCCAAAAAATAAAACAATGAAAATGGTTGATTTTATAGATTGATAAAGCGATCTTGAGGTGACATTACATTGGTGAAGAGACTTATACTAATCTGTATTATCTCCTTAAAAAATCGTTAGTAACAAGTGCAGTTTTAGAAAAATACCGTATCATTCAGTCGCATCATTTTTCGTTAAAGCGTGACCAGAAACGTTCTCCGTAGAATAAGTCCACTGGAATCTAATTTAAAACAATCCGGCTAGGAGCAAGATAGTCCACTGGAAATAGCACAGGGTATGAGGTACATAACGGTACTGGCAAAACAAGGCAGCACTCGGGGCATGGGGTGTACAAGGTACAGGGCACATGGGGGCATGGTGTCCGGTCAACTCGCGTTTTCCGCTTCGTCAATTTTTTTTTCCGCGAAAAATTTCCCGCCGCTCTATATTCCAATATTTAGAGGAAGGGACTTAACGTTGACCCCTTAGAATCGGGGAAAAATACATATTTTAATTATGAAACTTAAAAATTATTTTTTTCATAACTTTAAATTAAATTCATATTTATCCGCAGATCTGATCATCAAACTAGCCTCTCAATAATATCTTCATGGATAATTTTTTTTATAATACATCTCGATTGAAGTTTCTAAATAACATTTTTCACAAATTCGTAAAAAATATGATTTGTACCTCTAGTGGAAAGCTCCTTTGCCCTGGAGAGTATTGAATAATTCCTCTGACTTTGGGAACATGATACTCTTATGACTCGCAAAAAGAGGCTTCTAAGAATCATCAAGGCTAATAAAGATCGGATGTGTTAGATGGTCAAGCAACCCAGGCTTCACTGGTTCAATCCTCAGCTCCGCCTAGCTCCATTATTGAAGCCCACCATCAACGCATAGGTAACATTTTTTGCTTATAATGATGGTAGTAGGAGGATTTCATACATTTTAATGTTATCGGTAACCAGGAAATGATTTATTTAATTTTTGTAAATAAAAATTATTTGAATAAAAAACATCAAGATTTTGAAATAATTGACAAACTCTTATAAATTCTATTGCCTAAAAACTATTTACCATTTAACACCAGTATTTTTTTAAATTTGATGTAAGTCATTGGGTCTCTAGAGTTCATTAAGATGGTGTTATGAATATTTATTTTTTAATCGGGTAATAGAATTTTGGATTTCATAGCCTCCCTCGAGATGAAACTTTTGCATTTGAGATCATTTAGGAGATTAATTCAAGAAGGGGGAGTTAAGTTAGCTTACATAGATCGAGAAGAGGCTAATTATGCTTTTATTTGCTATTTTAAGCAAATGAAAGTTTTAATAATGAAAGACTGAATATTGTAGAAATGAGATGGTGAGTGGTAAGAACCATGTATTATTACTAATATGGAGATGCCGAAAAAATGCAAGGCTGCTGTAATCGTACGCTTCGATGATTTGGACATAAAGTTAGGGCGAATAAAGAAAGGACCGTATGGATAAGAGTCCCAACTGTTTCCGGATAACCGGAGCCAGTGAGACTATGGCATACACAATTTGGGTATATTCTGACAGAAGGGTACGAGGAAGGCAAGGAGATGGGGAACAGGAAGGTTGGGAAGTAAATGGCTATTGAGATCTGGTCACCAACGCGACGTTTCAAAGTCCCTTCAAGCAACGTTTCGATTCTGAAAGGTGGTCTTTCACCAGGGCGATTCTAAGAGTATTTACCCGTCTGCAAAATGACGAGAAAGTAAATTAAAGAAGAAGTCAGGGACGCCCGAGGAAGACAAATACTCATGTCAAGAGCCATAATTACAGAGTATTTATGAGACGATGTATTGATGTGAATGAAAAAAGAAGTGTGTGTTAAGACAGAGTTGCGTGACAGTCTATCCTCTATGCCTACCGCTCCGGAAAACGGTATGATGGTTAGTTAGTGGATAGTTATGCATGACAAAGCAGTGTGCACTGTTTTTTGAATACAGGTACTAGCATAGAGAAGTGTAATTCTGACGCGGTGGGTACTAGATACTATGTGAAATAAAAGTTTTTTAGGATGCCAATGGGTTAAACCGGTCCAGGATAGAGCGGTGTATCTCCATTTTGTATGTCCAGTCAATGCGAATCAATGGAATCGTCCATTAGTCCGAACTTTCTGGGACTTATTCCGGACGATTTGGCTTAATGACCGGCATCACGTCCGATGAGATAAGGCCGCGCTGCTCCTGCCTGACGTCTGTGAACCCGGCTTTATGATAGGAAGTCCGGACAGTATCGATACGAGATGGAATACCAACTTAAGCATTCTGATTTTTTCTACATCAGCGGAATTGTTTGGACAGTTTGATTTTGATTTTCTTTGTTTACAATGAACATGGAAATCGAAAAAATACAAAAAAAGCAAAATTAAGTGATGGTAGTTAAAAAATACTATTCGTAAGGTTAAAAATATTAGACAGTCTCGAATATCCGATGTCAGATTAACTGGGTATGGATTAATCTGTTGATATTTCGAAATTTATGAAAACCTGTAGTGAAATTTGAACTATTTCCAGAAAAATAGGTTAGTACTTGCAATAGATGGGGTCAATTTGTGGAATAGTAGCTAAAGGTCACGCAATTAGAGTTGAAGCGAACAATACATTGTTAAGGTTGTCTGTATTGGTGTATCTGTATACGGTTTTGACAGCGATATCCTTGCGAAGTTTATTTTTCTGTCTTTCTTACAAAACTGAATATATTCAGATTGATTTAAAAAAAATTACATTGTTATTCACGCGGAAAAAGAAAGCACATATGTATTTGATTATCGAATTCGAAAATTTAAAAAAAATTGCGATGTGTTCTTTTTAATAATTTCTAATTTTTTAAATTTTATTGACATTTTCTGTGGCGCGTATGAAACATGCTACATGCAAGCAATAAATCTATGTGAGTCATCAACCAACAATATATAGACCCCAAATTCAACGATTTTTGGTTGTCGAAAATATTTATCAAAACGAAAGCACATTTTTTCACAGTCAAACGATCGCACAAAGCATTGTCTTTTTTGCATTATTTTGCAAATTTCCTTCCAACTAGTAAGTCTCGCCAAGAGAGTGAGTTTTTTTATTGAGATACTTTTTCAATCACGAAATTTAACTTGGAAATATTTTAAACAGGGACTAACACAGACTTTATCATCAATAATTCAATTAGCTATCTGAACACTTAAAAAATATGAACGTCACAGATCGCTTAAAAAAAATGAGCGAACGTTTAAAAAAAACTAACAATTGACAAAGTGTTAAATTTCTTCTAATCAAACAGAAGTCGTAAATGTATGGGTTCGTGACGTGTGAGTATGTTCAAGTTAAGACAGTAGTTTTGTCACAAACTTAACGCATAACAATCGATTTGAGTACGGCGCGGCGACAGAGTAATACATGAAGCTGGGTTCTTAAGTTTCACTTAAAATTTCCTTACTATTGGCGAACCAAATGTACAATAAATTTCATCATGCGATTTTCTGTTAATTTTGTGCACTGTCTTATTTTGTAGGGAAGAACTAGTCTTTCAAAGCGAGGTAACGGAATTCTATAAGGATATGTTTTATGAGATTATTCAAAAGTGGGTAGCATTCGTATTGCAAATTTGTACGACATGCCGTATTTAGTAGGTCATCGATGATTTGAATACCATGTTCGACTTAATATTCGCTTTGGGTCCTTTTAATTGCTGGTTGTTTTCTCATAGTTCTGTATTTCATTTAAGGTAATACTTTTTGGTTAACGTAATGGTAATTTGATTTTTTTTTTATATTCCATTTTATTCGCTTTTCGACGTTGCTTTCTAAAACTGTATAATTAGCGGAGAGTAAAATGAGTTCTTATTTAGAATTTTTCTCAAATTTAAATGTGAATCGGTAAAACCGAATTAACATAAGAACCGCAGAACATCTTGTTGTTTACGGAATATCCCCGTAAGGATTCTAATCTGAATAATTCTAATTGTTTTAAAACGGAATCGCTGTTTGCATATTTAAGGAGCGGACGAGAAAGACTTTTCCTCCTCCGTATTTAGCAGCACGGCATAATCAACACAATTTCACCGTGGAAACTGAGCACGTCGGACGGTGTACCCATTTTTTATTATTTTCCTAACATTATAATAAAAGCTCTCCAGAAGTTAAATTTTTTTGCACACTTGGGTAATAAAAGTTATGATATTTTAAAAGACAATATCTAGGCTCCCGCTGGAGATGCGTTAATAAAAGATTAAATGAATAGATGTGATTGGTACGGTTATATCCATTTCAAGATTCTGTGAAACCCAAAGACTGCGATGGATGGAAACAAGTCCAAATGATCCGGCACCGAAATAAATGACCAAGTGGTAGATATTTAGAAGTGCCTAGTCCGTGGATTTAAAAAAAAACATTACATTTATTTCACGCAGGGGAACTTGAGGAAAATAATTTCCTTTGGAGGATGGATAGACTGGGTAGGAACAGAGCTGGTGGAGAATGTGAAGGAAACAAAAGCCCATCCAATTTTCTCAAACGTTCGTGGGATGTTGTTTTGTGATTTTTAATGTACATATATAATGATTACTAGTGACCAGCGGTGTACATTGCTCTATGTCCAGTGGTAGGCTGTGTGTGATATTTCATGTTGGGTTGTGAATTGTTAAGGGAATATTTTTGAAAATAAGATTTCTATTTTTTATGGTCAACTGAATAAATGAGCTTACAAGTTGCTGACGTCTTTTTTTACACCCGGAGGCCTATTCCCGTTCCTTTTAAGGAAGATTCCTTATCCTTTTCTTAAGACTTCTCGCCTAACTGTGATTCCGGTTTTCTCGAATGACAGCCGTCAGCTGTCATTCAGCAAATGACATCCATTGAAAAAATCAATATTTACGTAGTTTCAACAAGACAAAAACTCAATATTAAGTTACAATATTACCAACTACGTAGTGACAGAATAAACAGGTCAATACTATGTAGTGAGGTAGGTACCTTTTAACAAAACGTAATTCTTAGTAAAAAGTAAAACATAGTAAAAAATATTAAAATTGATTTTAATATAAAGTAATTGTTTTTTAAAGTTTTGGTTCAAAACGTTGTATAACTTGAAGATATTTCATCAATTTGTGTTTTCAAATAATCTCTTAACAATCTGTTTAGGATTTTTTACTATGTCTCTCCGGAATTCCGCAGTTGAGCAGAAAAGGGATAAGGAATCTTCCTTAAAAAGAACCAGAATAGGGCTCCAGGAATTTTAATTTGTATATCTTTGTACGTATTCAGCGCCTTTGAGGTGAATTAACAGTACAAAGAATACAATTATTATTATTATATTTGATCAAATTCACGTATCACTCATTCAAAGTATCTGGATATCTACTTTTTAATTATTATAAGGTACTTACCATGCTATCTAAATCATTAATATGTTACCATAATGTGAACAAAAGTGTACCTAGATCCAGTAAATTAGTTTTTACCATGATTTTTTTTTATTCACAGCTCATACCGAGATGTGTAGAGTTTTTAAAAAGATTGTAATGGAAGAATGATTATGATTTCATAATTAATCTCTCTCTAGTAATAGGATGCTTCAAAAAAAATTGGCGCAGAGCTGGGAGAACAGAAGAGCAGGAGAGGAGAGAGATAGCCAGTGCCTCCCCTGTCAGGAAACTACACTCGTTATGGCGGAGTGTAATCCCTCTAGCGAAGCTCTGTGAAGAGTCTACTGCTAGTTTCATTAGGGACCTAGTAAGCCGATTATACGGACCCTTCCTACCTGCGTCCAGCATTCGTATTATTTTATAATTCCACCTAGACTCTCTCGGCCGTCCGGTCAATTTATAGAGGCTTCTCACATACGTGTGTGTGTGTAGTTATGCCATTCTATCCTCCTATGTTCTCATGCGCTTCCGAACTCGCAGTAAGTAGCAGAGCATTAGTTTCATAAATATCGCAGCCAAAGTAATTTCATGGCATTTTGCAAAGTGAAATTATTATCCTGTCGAAACTGATTAATTTGAAACTGTAAATTATAACGCACTCGCTATATTTACTAAGTAGTCGCCTGCAAAATTATAATGCAATATGAAATAATAATTATTAAAATGGTTACAAAACAAGCCATTTTGCAGGATAGCGAATTAATATAACACAATTCGATTAAATTGAGTCAAATGCGGGAACCTACCTATAACTACTTTTCAAAAATATACACCATAATTTTTACAGATACTCTACAATATTCCGTCATTATATGATCTATTTTATAATATTGACAAATACACCTACATCCATTTAATGGTGGTTTTTTAATTATTTTTTATAAGAATACCGCACAAAAAAAATTAAAAATGTATGTGATACCACACGAGAGTTCCAACTGCTCCCAATCGTCTGGAGCCAGTCTATGGCATCTCCAATTGAGAAAAATTGTGAGGCTGAAGATATTGGGGAGGGGAAGGAGAAGGGAGAGTGGAAGGTTGGGAAATACCTGGCTATTCATATCTGGTCACCAAACACGGTTAAAAGTTATTTCAAGCAAAGATTCAATTCTGAATGTTGATCTTTCACCAGGGCGATACTGAGAGTATCTTCCATCCTGGAACGTGCGAAAATATACTATATATTATTTTTAAATAAATTAAATGCGAAACAGTACAAATTAATTAAATAAAATTTACTTTCGCACGCCGTGATTTGAACCCGCAACCTTCGGATTTGTTATTGAGAGCCTTACCCCTCGACCATGAAGGCCTTAAAATTCCTCTAGTTCAAAAACCAATTTACAGTGGTTACCTGCAGTCTTTTTTCTTTTTGTTTTAAAAGGATAAACAGACTTTACTTACGTAACTTGTTTCTACTAGATCATTATAAGGTTGCACGGACGGACGTGTATAGTTAAATGATATGTGTGTGTAAAACAAAGATACGTCTAAATAACATAATTATATAAACTTCTTATTTCATATAATTTTTTTTTCAAAAAATTATAATTAAAGCAGAGTATTAATTATTCGTGTGTATTGAAACAATTCATTTTATAATATACACAATAAATACGTATTTTAGTATATAAAAGTACAATGTTAATTTTATTTGATTTTTTTTTTACAGTAACTACACAGGAAACCAAGTAGGAAATAATTTACCTCAAGGCTTATATCATCTTTGGGGATGCTGTGTGGAGGGTCTTTTAGAGGATAGGAAGGAGTGAACTTGGGTCTTGATAGATCCATGTTATAGGATGGGGGAAACACAGAGTCCGGCAGATCATTCCACAGCCGAGCTGTTGAACAAAGAACGAGTCGTAGAAACGACCCGTTCTCATGTGACAAATGTCAACCGTGTGCAAACGTTGGGCATAACACATTAAAATGTGTTATTTCACAATTTATTAATATAAAATAACATGTTGTATATTTGTGACACGTTTCAGATTGGTAGATACTGCCATTATCGCCCTGGTGAAAACCACCATTCAGAATTGAAACGTTGCTTGAAATGGCTTTAGCCGTATTTGGTGACAAGATCTGAATAGCCAGGTACTTCCCAGCCTTCCTCATCCCCATCTCCTCCTCCTCAATACCTTCAACTTCACAACAAACCCCAAAATGAAATGCCTTAGTCTCACTGACTCCAGATGGTTGGGAACAGTTGGGAGTATTGTGTGTTAACACATAATTTTTTTAATTTTTTTTATTAAAATTTAAAAAAATATTACTAAGCATAATATATTTTATTTTAGTTTATGTTTCTAGTATACTTTTTTTAGATATGTATATACGAGTATATCCATTGATTTTTAGCAATGTGTCTCATCCTTGCGTAGATCAATCTGTGTTTTTACTACTGGAAATACCATTTATATATCGTATATATACTGACAATGCAATAAAAAATAAACATGATGCGGTACATAATATTTTACGCAAATCATTTTCGTTGATGTTAATATTATGTATTATTTCTACTCACATGTCTTTGAATCTCACAAACATAATTAATTTTTCCTTTAAAATCCTTTTTGCATTACATATCGGAAAAAAAACTTACACATACTATGCGTGTACGGGATAGGTAGATCGTATAAAATTTGAATATTGATACCTACTTTAATTTAACCAACCTCACTTTTCTATTGTAGCAAAGGGGTACATCTAACTCATTCAAATAGAGGTGTGATGGAGTAATGCCTTACTTTGGTGGCACAACTAATGTACCATGTGGTAAATCAGTTAGCTGGAGACCCCTGGCTTAAGGTATTCATTGCCTCATCCCTCCACACTTGAGGGTCGATAGAAATTTAGATGGCCGTTGGTACTTTTATTTTAGTTTCGTTGTTTGAATTGAAAGCCTCAGTGATTCAACAAACCAAATTAGTCGAAAGCTCTTTCATTGAAAAATAAATTGTGATATTCTCATTGCATTGGAACAAAAATATATTCCATACATATTAAATATTAGACATTTTCAAAATTGTTTCATATATTTATTATAATCAATTAAAATCGAAATTTAAAATATAATTTTTCAGAAAAGTTTATTTTAATAGGTAAAGAATAATATTTTCTGTGTTGCTGAAGAAGTATAATTATGCAATAAATTAGTTAAGTGAGCAGTTCTACTTAAAAAGGTCTAAGGAAGTTGGGTAAATAAATACAACTATATGATATATTTCAAAAATAAATTTGATGTACGAGTATGTGATAAAAATTCAAAATAATTTTAGGAATACTCGTAAAGGTATATGTGACTCGCACCAATTTAATTTTCACACTATTTAAAATAAAGAATGTCAGAAGAAATCCATATACCACTTCACCTATTTGATTTTAAACTCATTTGTTGGTGAGAAATTATTTTTTTCCCTCCTGATCAATTATAGAATTGTGATATATACCTCTTCAGCTAAATATCACAGAATTAAACAGTATTATATGTTAAAATAAAAATTAAATATGTATCGTAATTATGCCATATGGAAGAGAGAGAGGGAGAGAGAAAAAGAGAGACACCAGTAAAATCAGCGATTGTTAAGGGAGGGGAGGAAGAATAACACAAAGTTTTCATGGGAACGTTTTGTGTTTGGGGTTATTGTTCTATTTTTGTTACAAAACATTAAAAATTGTATTTATTTGATTTCATTTCAGAAGCTATTTTTACCTCATTTGAAGCTGACTACAAAGAGGAATGCGACAATAATTTAAAAGCTTTTATTTAGCACTTCAGATAATTGAATGAAGCATAAAAGACTTGAAAAATAAATATTTGTGGTAAACGCTAATTTATTCTCGAATAACTAATGCGTTTCCGGAGAAAGGTGTTCGAGAGACGAGAGTCTGCGGTCCACGGCCGCGTGGCGGAGTGCTTTAACTTGTCCCTGTCAATCCTCTCCCACCTTCTGTTCTCCTGGTCCAATCACCCCACTCCTCGGTAAACACTAATACCTCCGCTAGAGTAATCTTTAGTAACACACATTTTTCAAGTCGTGTAAGTACCGCGCGCCGCCACAAAAATCAGCACTTTAAAGATCGCAAGATTAATGAAATACGATTTGTAAGCTTGACGTATTATTTCAAAGTCTTATTGAAAAATGAGCTGAAGTTTTCAATGGTGAAAACGTGTCGAGGTTGAAAGAATTTTGAAAGAACATGAACACTTTTACTTTCTTATGTGAATGGATTACTTTCGTGGTGAAATTGTTTTTTATGTATATACTCTGAAAAAACTGTACGAAGAGTTAAATTTCGATTTTTAATTTTCAAAAAACACCTGTTTAAACCATTATAAAAATACGTTTTTCGCATGATTTTACATTCGAGTAGATTAGATACACAAATGTACATTTATATATCTTTGAAACATTAGAACTATGTAGTATCAAAAAGCATATTTTTACATGACAATTTTACTACCCGGCTTCCGATTTTCAACACTTTTTTATTCCTTTGTGAACATTTGAAAAACTTTGTGGATTAAATAATGAACAATAAATTTACACTTTATTACAAGAATAATGCTTCTTAAATTTACACTTTATTACAAGAAAAAAACGGGTTAGTTCTAGCATTCCAAATAATTATAATTTTTTATTTATAAGTTCGTTCAAACATCGAAAGAATCAGTGCGATGTATTCATCCAAACCCCCCACGCTCCGAGGCAGTAAATTTATTTACTATTTCCGCATTCTGACTGCATACAAAATATGGGCTGAACTAAAATTGGCACACTTTGGGGGAACAGTTTCTTCTAATGCGTAACAAATGCAATAAAATCCGATATACCAATGCGAAGGGGAATTATCGGCTCTATTCAACATTCTAACGCGTCACCCATTTATCAATACACCCCTATTGCAAAACATCTCCGCATTATTCTCATCTCTATTCTGGGTCTCTATTCACTACTCAGAATTTAAAACCACTGTGAACATGGATTAGGAGTGACATCTGTTGGTATTATCTCATTTAATGAGAAAAAAACATAACACCGCCTGTCGATTTGAATATTTAAATTGAATTTAAATGATGTTATTATAACAGAAAAACAGTTTCAAATACTCTATAAATAATAGTTTTCTAAACTAATTTCTTCAAACGATTGGTTTTCATTTTATGGCGTCATTATTAATAAATGAATTAAATAAAATATTTTGTATTCACCACTTTATTAATACAAAGATATCTACATGTTTATAATACTATAATAATATTACTCCTGATGAAGAAAGTATCGCTTGTGAAACATGTAGATATCTTTATATTAATAAAGTAGTGAATACAAAGTATATTATGTAATTCATTTATTGTTTTGTAAAGTACTTAGGCTTGTTAAAAACTTTTGAAATGCGAACTCTGTCGTTATACATTTTAAAGCATTTTATGCTAAGGCTGTATTACCCAACGCAAACATTTTTTTTAAAGTCGGTCGTCGTATCTATCACGAGTCAAAGCTTTGAAATATCCATTTTACTGTATTTATATGTGATAAGACGTCATATTGTTTTTGGCCATATTTTTTAATTGTTCTAAAAGAAAAATCTTAAAAAGGATGTCGAATCTCATACAAAACGACATTTATGTAAGGATTTAACTTTTTTTATACAGTAAGTTGGGTTACGGAGTTTTACATAGTATTATTAGACTTCTATGCGAGTTTCTGTGTTTGGTCGATGCACCTTTAAGTAGCTTCTTTAAAATATATCCACATTTGAAATTACTATTAAAAAAAACTAGCAATCATAGTAATTTAAGTGAGAAATATGTATTCTCTACATTCAGAAGAAAATCGTTTAGAATAAGGTTAAATAGATTCACAGACATAAATGCAGTGACCACATAAATTAATAAATTAAATAATTCTGTCGAGTCACTTATTAAAAAAGGGGTGTTCAGAGAGTATAATTATTTTCTCGACACTTTGAACGATTCATCATTACTCGGTTTGATTAAAAGTATTGTTCACCCAGTGGCACAATGGACACCCCTCGCGGAAGGTTCTAAGTGCGTGGGGGATGAACTAAGTAAATAAATATTGTATATTAATGGTGGAATGTGTATGTCACTGGGTCATAAACGGGCCCCTCCCCCTCGTGTTGGAGACATTGAAAACGTTTTCATTCTCTGCTGTTTCGGTTTGATAGTTGTGTTTGTTGAATTAATAATTTGAAACTTGTTTGAAATTTTTGATATGTTTAATATCAAAACAGTTCTTAATTTTTGGTTCAATTTTTGAGTTTGCTTTTTTAATAAACCATTTAAAATACAGATTGTTATTATTACATTATGAAGAAAATGGCCTTAAACGCCGAAACAGTTGTGACAATAATAAAAACTAAAAATACTCGCAGGACTTAATGATAATATTATTAAATTTTGATTTACATTACTCCATCTCGTCTTCCATCTGTCGTCTCCGGAGTTTTAATTTTGAAATCTTTTGTTTTCGCCCCTTATGATGTAACTAAGATACAAAATGCCTATCTCCTATTATTATCTATTTTAATTTTCACTATTTGATTCATTCGTGGTATATTTGAGGATGAGCCAATGTATCCACAGTGCAAAATGCTTCTATCTTAGTGAAAAACAGAATACATAACAGCGAACCATTACGAATAATTCTTCAAATAGATTTTGTTAACAGTTACAAAAGAGGTTCTTTAACTTAATGAAGGCGGTCTAAATCTATTAAAAATATGTTCTTCATGGTATAATCGTGTAAGGTAAAATCATAAAAAAAGGTTTCTGTTCCCGGAAGGGTCGCAACGAACCTGGAGCCTGATTAATCTCTTTCAATAAATCAGATTTATTTTATCTTCCAATAATTTAGCGATAAGACCGCATTCTGATTCTTCCCAAGAATTATTGCAGAACCATGAAGCGAGCTTAAAGCTCTTCGTGAAGATGATCCCATATTTTAGATGCCCCAAATTTTTCAATTGCCCAATTTATATCCATTCAACTCAATAAATGAGGGGAATTTTACCCAAATGACCCAAAAATTATATAACCCTTAATCTGACCCCAGAGTCAGATTATGTATTTTAGCGAAAGGGCTTATTAAGATGGATTTTAAAGTTAAGAGTGAGGTCCGATAACACCCCGAGGTACTCGTGGATAACGGTAGTGGGTGGTAGTGGCTAATTTAAGAGATAGTGTAGGTGAAAGGATTTACTCTAATTTATGGTAAAATCCAAAATCCGATGATTTATGTTTTTTTCAACGGATTCCTTTTAGATTAGTAAGGGATGGGGTTATAGAGCAAATGCTGGATTTATTAATGTAATGGTTATACATATGTTTCGATTTTTTAGGACAAGTCCGAAATTATTTTAACGTTGCATTAAGGTGGGTACTCTCTTTTTTCAACTGTTATTGTAAAAAATATTGTGATAGAAATGTAAAACTCATTAGTTTTAATATGTGAATTGTAGGCATTCATTGTTACTGGCTCATTGATTATATTACATAATTATAGTAGGTACACCTACATGATTATTGTCATGTTTATAGATGTTTACCTACTTGTACTGTTTTTTATTCCTAAAACTTGTTTTTTTATTAATTTTTTTAACATTTCTCATTTACTGAAATGTATTTTAATCCCTTTAATATGTTAGTGTACAACTATTATGAATAAATCAAAATAAATTAATAGTAAGTTGTAGCAGTTTTTTTTAACGTTTTACATGTTTTAGTGCACGATTCAGAAAGACAAAAGTTTTAAGTTGACAAAAAATATTATATTTATATAGAAAATTTTTGTGGTTAGACATATTAATGAAATAAAATACTTTGTTTATAAAAACGATTTTTTATTTTTTTTTATTAAGACCAACCGATTTGTTAAATATTGTACCTGATGAAGCTTTTGTTTATTTTAAAAAAAATATTGGTTTAATAATTTTTTTAAGTATTTGCTTCGATGTGAAAGGTACTGATTTCAAAATTTTATATAGGTTTAGAGAAAACTTAAGTTTAGATTAATTTACGTGCTTTAAGTATACTTCTATCACTTGCTGATTTAAAAATATCTCTTTAGGTAAGATTTCACCAAAACTGTTCTACATAAATGATTGAATATTTATTATTTAAGGCAAACTAGTAAATATATTGTTATTATGAATAAAAAAAATAGTACTTGAGTGTATTATAAAACCCATGTTTATTCTTGAAATTTCTGCAGCATTTATATTTTTATTTATTCTTTTTATTTATTCATTTTTTGATACATACATTCACACAAAGAAGGTACAATGATTATAAAGATTTTTTTTTTTTTTACATTAAATTATAAATCCATCTAAACAACCCATGTGTAATGTATATAAAACAAAAAATCCCACATAGGCAAAGCCAGTGCGTGGGTATATCTGGTATCAGTTAGTTGAAGTATATTAGTTTATTTGTATTATTACATGGATGTTGAAGGTAAGTTAAATAATTTAAAGAAAAGAAACATTTAAACGTTATCGTTAAGTATTTAATCTAAGGAAGAATGTATATACATTTAATTGAAAGGTATTTCACGAAAGTACCAATTCAAGAGGAATGTTTTTGTATTGCACACCTTTGTAGCTCTACTAAAATTGTTTCTTCTATCGCGTCTAATAAGGGTATTGAAATAACAACTTCTTAATCCAGGTATTTTACTTTTTAATAATAAATGTAATTCAAATTCAATCGTCGTTGGATGCGAAATGAAAGATTTTGATTACTAAGCCATGTACATGATTTTGGATAATCTGTCAAGCTGTCTACTCTATAATTTTTTTTTTGTTTTTCAAATACCGCTCCTAATTCGATTCCTAATTGCTCCCAGTGAGATTATGGCATTCTTATTGGGATATTTTGTGAGGCTGAAGGTAGCGGGACGGAGGAAAACATGGGGAAGATGGAGGGGAGGGGGATTAAGTGGGTATTCAGATCTGGTTACCAAACACGACTAAAGCCATTTCAGGCAATGTTTGAATTCTAAATTGCGGTCTTTTACCAGGGCGATACTGAGAATATCACCACTCTGGAACGTGTGGCAAATATACTACGCATGATTTTAAATCTGTTGTGAAACGACACAAATCAATTAAATTAAATTTACTCGCGCACGTCGGGATTTGAGTCCACCACATCCGGATCAGAAACATCCCCCTCGATCACGTAGGCCATTACAATGATAGCATGTTCAAATTCGAATAATCAGTAAGGCGTAGTTATGTAGTATAACTACGCTAGATCGAATTACGAAAGGAGATGTCCGAAAATAAAACAAGGCAAAAGGCAATAAGGTGACAAAATTCAGAAACAGACGATATATTGTACTTGTGAAGCTGATGAACAGACAAAAGACTTAAACGTTATATATGTTGCGATAAAAAAAAAGTCCAGGACGTCGTTGGTAAAAAAATATTTAAGGCTTATCATGATAAGTGTTGTTATAATAGAAGGGCATGATGAATGTGAAGTGAGAGAGAACAACTTTTTTAATATGTCTTCCCATAGATGACTTATTTTTCATTTCAGAAGTGAGAGGGAACAACTTTTTTAGTATGTCTTCCCATAGATGACTTATTTTGCATTTTAGAAGTTAGAGGGAACGACTTTTTTAGTATGTCTTCCCATAGATGACTTATTTTGCATTTTAGAGTGAGAGGGAACAACTTTTTTAGTATGTCTTCCCATAGATGACTTATTTTGCATTTCAGAAGTGAGAGGGAACAACTTTTTTAGTATGTCTTCCCATAGATGACTTATTTTGCATTTTAGAAGTTAGAGGGAACGACTTTTTTAGTATGTCTTCCCATAGATGACTTATTTTGCATTTTAGAGTGAGAGGGAACAACTTTTTTAGTATGTCTTCCCATAGATGACTTATTTTGCATTTCAGAAGTGAGAGGGAACAACTTTTTTAGTATGTCTTCCCATAGATGACTTATTTTGCATTTTTGAAGTTAGAGGGAACAACTTTTTTAGTATGTCTTCCCATAAATGACTTATTTTGCATTTTAGAAGTGAGAGGGAACAATTTTTTTAGTATGTCTTCCCATAGACGATTTATTTTGAATTGAGAAGTGAGAGGAAACAACTTTTTTAGTACGTCTTCCCATGGATGACTTATTTTGCATTTCAGAAGTCGCCATGATCAACATGCAAAAGAAATGGAGTAACAGAGCCATAACGAAGACCACTAAGATGATACTTGTCAGAACTGATTTTATGTATGATGTAGAAATACGAACACTTAGAGCCAGCGATAGGATGCGGATAGGATGCCCTAAAAATGTGGTGGTGGAAAATGCTCGTGTTTTCATGGATAGCCAGGCGCGCTGATACATCCATTCTGGAATAGTTAGGCAACAATAGGCTGTCAACGGTCTGCATACAATGTATACTTTGGATACGTCGTCCGCCAAACCGAGAACTCAAACCTGGAGAAACTTCGGGTCACTGGCCTACTGGAAGGCAGGAGAAGTAGAGGAAGATAATCGATGCATTGGAATGACTAAGTTTCACAGGCGTCCGGAACGCCGGTGTCCTTGGTTCTCCATGCAGTGCAGGACCGAAGCCTCGTCCACCATGGAACTTAGATTGAGGGTCACGATCTTCAGCATCAAGGAAACGATTCAAGAAAAAGATTACTCATACATACTCCGTCAAGTCGTTTTTCTCGAAGTGGTAGATAGAGATAATGGATCTCCACATATCTCTTGTCCTTGGCACACATTCCTTGATTCATTTATATTCTCTCTTATTCGTCATAGTATTTGATTAACTTGGTCGTGCCATGTCTCCCTCGGGGGTACCCCGACTTCTTCTATTATTCATTTTTGCGTATTACCTTAGACTTTTTTCTTCGTTCATCCACTCCACATGCCCAAAACATCTAAGCGTCTCTTTCTTAAACTTATTCATTACGCTTACACCAGTCTTGCGTTATTTCAGGATCTCCACCACAATTATTTCCACATATTGAGATAAATAATTTTCCTCAGGACCTATTTTGTCATCTGTGGATATGATGTGTGGAGGGTCTTTATGAGGAAAGGAAGGAATGAGCCTGGGTTTTGAAGAGACCCGTGTAGTAGGAGGGAGGAAATACAAAGGCTAGCAAATTATTTCAAAGCCGAGCTGTAGCACTCAAGAACGAGTCGTAGAAACAATCCGTTCTCATGTGACCAATTAATGTCAACTGTGTATAAATGTTTGTCGTGTTTCTCGATTGTACACCGGTGCCGAAGGGATCAATGACGCTAGTTCCTTGGAGCATCTTTCAATGAAATACCGATAGAACAAAGACAGCATTCCCATTATGATGCCTGTACTCTAAATATTGCAATCCACCTGTTAAGGTAGGGGGGTGTATCAAACGGACCGCCCGTTTCTGCACACAGTCAAGGTTCTTTTCATGCATGGTTTTGCCATACATGCGAAAACAGAGAATTCATTTCTATATACAAATCACTGTAATAAAAACTTTTTTAATTACACTGCTAAACAAACGGTACGGAAAGTCCGTGTAGCGCCGACCACCCGATACCTCCGACCACCCCGTGTTTTGACGAAGCTGTCATTGCTGGGATCAAACTTAGGATGCACCAGCAACTAACGCCATAACTAAACCTGTCGAATCGATATAGGCATTTTTTGCGCCCATAAATTAGTTTGCTCGCGTTGATTTTTTTCGATTAAGGTACATTCTCTTCAGCGAAGGTACGTATGACATTTTATTACACTTTATGATTTTACGTCACAATGTAAAATGTTTCAATTAAAAAATTGAATATTGAATACCTGACAACTTTTCTTTGGTATAACGGCGATCACTTTTAGTAAGTGAATTCCACATCGAATGGAAAAAAAAGAAAAAAGTTTTTTTTGTAGCTTTATGATATGGTAAATTGGTTTTAAGGATATCCGATTCAATGTGATTGACGAGAACTACTGATGAATTTCGACTTGACTTAACAACGAGCAGCAAGTTGACAAATCTTTCAATTGTTGCAATATTTCATCAATTCAGTGTCAAAATTATATTCAATCGGATTACATACTATGCGTTGATATTCTTGAGTGTTCGGAAAATTATTTACGTGGCCACTGTAGATTTATTTGGACAATATCGTGGTGGTCGGCGCTATACAACGCAATTCCGAAACTCATTTTCTTGAAATATTTGTATTTAATTACAAATTTAAGAACACAATTTTTTTCGTTGGATGTGCAATTGTTTTGTGGCGGCATTATTAACATAATTAATAAGAAGTATTTTATTTATACCGCTGTTTTTTAATATGTAAATATCTAAATGTTTCAGAAGCAAAGCTTCTCTCATTAGGATTAATAGTATACTAAAAAATAATATATCTATAATTATAAAACTATCTATACTTGTTATTATTTTTTAGTATACTGTTTATCCTAATGAGGGAAGCTTTACTTCTGAAACATGCAGATATTTATATTTTAAAATCAGTGTTGTAAGTACTTCTTATTAATTATGCACTTTTTATTTATTTACTTTATTTGCTTTGTTCAAAATGAAGTAAAACATTACTAAATTTCTATGCAGGTATTTTTTTATTTATCAAAAAACCTTGGGAGGTCGGCACAATATGGACTTCCCCTAAACATCACTCTGTACCACTGAAAACAATAATAATTTATGATTGCATGTATATAATCTTAACATTACAGCTCAAGTTTAGCGAGTAGGTACTGGATGTACTCCGTTCTGTGTTCTGCGGAAGTTTGTTTCCAGAACATTGTGTCAGTAACAATCTGCTGTGTCGTTATAGCTGCGATGGTACAGTAAATACACACACCCAGCGAGCTTTCTCTCCGCGAGCTTTATCGCCCGTTTATTCTTACGATGTTTCTTGTTGTTTTTACGGCCACCCCATTCATTAAGTCCCATCTGCACCCGGGAGCGGGAAGGGAATCGGAAATAATTACGATATTGAAACATACATCGTAAGAAAGGTGTTGGAAGCTTTCTTGTATCGATTTATGATTTTTCCATGTGGTATCGATATTGATAAACGCTGTATTATAATGAACTGTATACTATTCAGCTAACGATGAGGTTGTCTCGTACAATGGAATTTCATATTATTAACAAGTGTATCATATTAATTAGAGCATGCTGAGAACAGAACTGTCTCAATTTTTGAAAAATACGTAAATCATCAAAATGTTGATAAACCCGCCGCCCGGCTGACAAGTGTGTGACGTCACGGTTCATAAAATGACTGGCGCGGCCATAAATATCATAAGCGCGAGAGAATTCATTACTCCCATTAAAAAAGTAAATTGTGCTGAATTTTGACTCACGGATACACCCATATGTTATTATTAACTCTTATTACATTTTCGTTATAAAAAAAATAATAAATAAACAGACAACATCATTTCATCATTTCACGCAAAGGGATGAACTGCCATGCACACACCCCTTGCTTCACTCAAACACATTCTCTTTTATTACGTCCATTCTCGAAACGATCGGCTCCGAGAATTTGATTTACTAGATTATGCCATGTCTTCATTAATTTAAATAAAAACTGAATGTTGAAGTAATTTGTTGCTTGCCTTGTATATTTAACTGGGCTGCAATTTTTTTTTTCCTAAACAGTAAGATGGATAGGTATGTAGTACATTTATTATTGCGTTTATGGTTTACAGTTAGATCTCCATGTGATTGTGATAATGAATAACAACTTTGTGTTAAAATTAATTATGCATTCTTTAATTGTCCTTCATCTTGTATTATATAAATAAATACGCAAAATAGTGTGACATATTGTGATGTTTATATAATGACTTAATTGGTTTCCGTTCTCACTATATCAAAACTGCTTACTATTTTTTTTAAATATATTTTTCAACTTAAATTGACGGCCTCCATGGTCGAAGGGTAAGGCTCTCGACTACGAATCCAAAGGTCGCGGGTTCAAAACCTGGCGTGCGCACAAGTAAATTCTATTTAATTAATTTGTGCTATTTCACAATTTAAAAAAAAATTAAAAAATAATATATAGTATATTTGCGCACGTTCCAGAGTGGAAAATACTCTCAGTATCGCCCTGGTGAAAAACCACCATTCAGAATTGAAACGTTGCTTGAAATGGCTTTTAGCCGTGTTTGGTGACCAAATCTGAATAGCCAGGTATTTCCCCACCTTCCTCTCCCTTCTCCTTCCCCTCCCTAATACCTTCAGCCTCACAACATTTTCCAATTGGGGATGCCATAGTCTCACTGGCTCCAGACGGTTGGGAGCAGTCGGGACTCTTGTGCGGTATTCATGTAAATAAATAAATTTACGTTTTATATGAAACATTTTTGTTTTTGTTTTAAAGCATTTTATTTTATTTATATTAATGTATTATCGACGGTTTCGACTGAACTCAACTTTATAAATTAGGAAAGTACACATGTAAACCAAATTAACATACAGAGATATATCATAATGAAGACGGTGAAAGTGGGGGAAAGAGACTGTATATCAGAGTAGAAAGGACGGGGCATCAGTGGGCGGTCGTCAGACCGGTAGGTAGAGGGTATGGGAAGGGGAGGGGAAGAAAGGGAACATCCTTAAAATCGGAATTTCGGTTAAATCTAATTGTTTATTTATAATATGACAATTATTATTTTTATTTGATTGAAATCAAATTAATTAAAACAAAAAATTCAATTAATAAAATTATATTCGAATTGGTAAATTTCCACTAGTATAAAATAAAAAAATGAAATTGTATTAAAATTAAATATTTTATTTTATATTCACGGGGTATGTGGACACAATCTTCATGTTATTGAGTAAATATCCTAAAATATGACGTTTTCCTCGTTCGTGCATGCATTTTTTGGGATTGTTATTTTCGTCCGTGTAGACGCGCCTTAATATTATGATTTTTGTATCATTTTGTCAAGAGTATAGTCTCCTGAGATTTCCAAAGGCAAAAAATGTGAATAAAACTGGCTATTAGTCTTTTAGGGATGGAATTATGAACAAAAGTTTGGAGCACTTGCAAAAGTTGTCAGAAACATTTCATTAAACTGCCTCTTTTATTGCGCCGTCGTGTAAATTTACATAAAACAATCAAGATTCCTCGGGCTCAGAAAGCTGGCTTTAAAAGTTTGTCATTTTTGTCTTGAGCTTCTTTTTAATTCTTAGATTTAGATAATCAATCTTGCCTCTTAATTAAACTCAAAATACGATGCACTACGATTTATAATGGAGGCACCAACGTAAAAGATAAACTTTGAAAGTTACATAGAAATATAGTATTATGAAGCTATCACTTTGTGGTTATCCATTATAATCAAATAAAATTATCCATCAAAATCGCTATACATATGCCCTGACGATGGAACGGGTGTTCTGAAACCGGTAGGCGTGTAAAATAAATGTGGTTAAAACAAAGTTTGAGTGTTTCATTTGATTAGTTGAAAATCAGTTAAAGTGAATGTTTTGATAATCTTGTTTCTACCATATGAAGCGTTATATTTGTTTGAAAAATGCTGCAACAACTTTGAGCTCCAGCATAATGAAATTTGCAGAGCCTTTGCGTCTGAATTATTTAGGTCTTTGCAATATAACTATTTTTAGTTCGCAACGTCTTATCTGTCATAAGTTAGCGAGATTTGAAATATCTTCTTAATTAGAAAGTCAAACAAAAGGTTTTTTTTTTAAATTGTTCATATCTAAGGAAGATTTGTAAATAAAATATGTTGAAATCTCGTGCGAAGGCGGGCAGTAATGCTATTCACCCTTTAAATAACTTGCTTAGATCATAATTACTACCCCAACCTGGGTGCGCTATTTCTTCCCTTTGAAAGCTTTCATTATTAGTTGACATAATTTCAAAGAAACTAGGAACTATGGGAGCAGGTACGTCAGCATTCACGTTTGACTACTCCTCCCAAACAACTCAGAGCAGATAACAATCAGCCCGAGACATAGACAGGAGTGTTTCGTGTACCCAATGGGGCAAACAGCCTGAAGTTTTAGTTTCAGGAATCCTGACGAGCCTCCAGACCGGAAGTCTTCATATTTCAAGGGGTATCTTCCGGCATCTCCTGTAAGGCGGGAAAACTTTTTATCTCTCTCTGTCAGGAACAAGCACTCAGTGAATGTATGAAAAGATGTTCGGATTTGTATTTATGTAAGTTTATTAAGTGAACATAAATATTACTCATATTACGATACGTGTTTATTGAGTTGGGTGAAAGTGCAGCTGAAATGCCATTGGATGAAGAAATTACGCGCTTAAAGCCTCGGTCACACAGAGCGATTACAACGCTGCTATTTGAATAGTAGCATGAAAATCACTTCGTGTGATGAAATATTCGCTCCGAGTCACTCAATTAGCAGCTTAAAGGTGCCTCTAAAATCGCGAAAAATCAATTCTTTTAATGGCCTACAGCACGATTCGATTAGAACATTCTGATCGCGAGAAACTTGCGATTTTGACAATCACGTGATCTAGTCGGTTTTCAGCCTTACGGCGGCGCTTCTGTCGCATGTTTTCGCCACCAGCCACCACGTGCCGCTGCTGTCGCATCGTCTGACAACAACAGCAGCCAACTTTGTGGTTTATTTAGATTATTGTTTTTTTTTCGTTTTTTTTTGTTGATTTTGTGATTGTTTTTTCTCCTCGACTAATTCGGTGGCCAACCAATTTTTTTTTGTCCTTTCTATTTCATCTTCTTTATTTACCTCGGCACAGTTCAAATGAATCAGTCTTTTCAAAAACACAGAGCGAGATTTGAACGACATTTTTAACAGTTCACTCGCTACTTCCTACTCGCAGTTGCAGACATTCCAGTAGCTCCGTGTGACTACTAGCGGTAAGAAGAAATAGCAATCGCTTGCTGCGGAAACATAGCAGCATTGTAACCGCTCTGTGTGACCGAGGCTTAACTGGTTATGTACACAAATTGACAAACTGTTTCGATAACCTTACATGAATATGTTTCGGCTTTTCACCTACAATTTTAATAGGGGATGTGATAAATCGAATAGGGATTGGTATAATTGCCTATAAATAAAGACACCGAGAGTGATATATCAGCCGCGGAATGGCTTTGTGGTATTTATTAATAATATAAGCCATTTACTTCACCCAATTTTGCCATGTTTAGTATATTATTCGACGTGCAATGTTTGTAATTTCAGAGGATATTTATTTATTCATTAATGAATGAATAAAGGAGTGGGAGTAAATAAAATCATGTAAATAAGTCGTCACAATATCGATTAACCGCAGTTCGAAAATGGCCTAAAACGCCGAAACAGCTGTCACAATAATAATAATGATAATAAAAAAAAATTATAAAAAAATAAATGTATTTATTTATTCGGAATCATCGTACCACCAAAAATTAACAAGTTTATGGATACATTATTTAATTATTTATTATAATAAATAAATAGCTTTTAATACACATACACATACATAGGAACTTAAATAAAAGATAAGCCAAGAAAGTTTCTTATGCCAACATTGGTTGAATTAGCTAACAAGAGAAAAAAACACAACAAGAAGGAAAGAGAAAGAGGAATGTGAAGATAGGATGGGGACAGGAGTAGATCTCGTTACATGTTATACTCGTGAATCAATTTGTTGTCGTACACATTTCTTCATTTCAAAATTTCGAAACGGTATTGTGAAAAATGTCGATGTGTTAAATTGTCTGATGGATTGCGCACAAATACGGGGAATTACTAAAACTGTCCTATGGTTGGTCCTGCACGCTGGCAAATAAAAAGAATTGCTTTTGCTAAGTTGGTCTTGATGGTATGTGGATTTTTATAAAATTGACGAGTTCTGACAAGTCCAGGGCATTATTTTTCATTTTAAACAATAAAATTTGACCAAATATTAAATGTCGTGTTTGGAGCGTGATGAAGTTGAGGAATTTTAAGGATTCAGTGTTATTTCTGTAAATACAAATGTTGTATTAAGTGTAAATTAAATTTATAATTTATATGCTAAAGGATTTACGTTGAATAGTTTGGATTCTTTCCTTGCGCTTGACATAAAGGTGCTCTTATCGGTGTGCAGTAGTCTAAGTGAGGGCGAATATTCGTGGTGTACAGGACGTACGGAGTATTTATGTTGCTAAAAAGTTTTGATATAAATCGCAGCATTTTTTGGCTTTAGTAATTACTTCATTAATTTGTTTGATAACATTTCGTTTCACATCCAGTATTTCCTAAAGGTCTCTGATAGATTCTACTTCAGTGATGTGTGCATGATTTAAAATATAATAATAATTATTATTTACAAGTTATATGAAAGCCTACATCGCTTACATCTAATAAATAATTAAAAAAAACATAATTTAATAAGTCAGTTCTACATATTCATGTCGATAGGTACTTCATTTCTTTTAATACCTGTGTGACATTGTTTTAATATGAGGGCTCTTATGCTAAGAATAGATGTTAAGGATACTCAGGAGGCAAGGCTTGCAGAATATTCCACTAGGTCCTGCCACCACTCATCCTCAGAAGAGTCCTGTAGGGAACTATACTAATACCTATCTATGAAGTACCTATATACATAGTACAATGTTGGTAACCTCACAGAGAACAACTGCTCCTCGTGAAGTGAACGTACTTTTTCCCCTGAACAAGACACGCTGTAGTATGTAGGTTTCACAATGGTGTGCATCACTACTCATCCTGTGTTAGTGCATTCTTGGCCAAGTTATTTTCATCCTCTAAAAGGTTGCACAAAAAATCTCCAATGAAATAGTACACATTTCAAGCGGAATGTATCGAGAGGTAATTTTGTTTTTATGAATTAATATACTAATCAGTATAATATACCAATTAATATACTTCAGTTCTTTCTTCGATATTTTATTTTATTAATGTTGACCTTCTATATTAAATACCAGAATTAAAAAAAAAGTTCTTTTTCATACATAAAAATATTAAAACTTTTGTTAGAGTTTTTCAAATCTCGCCAAAACGTACGAAATATATGGCATATTGGGTGAGACGTCACAGAGAATAAATGTAGATGAAAGGAATTTATGAACGAATATCCATGTGATGTCAGAAGCCGTCGATCCAATGATGCCAACTAAACAGAGCGTTGTGATGAGATAGTGTTGTACTTATTTTTAAATAACGATTTTGTAGTAAAACTTAGGTTTTTTTTTATATTCGGCGTTTGTTGATCCATGGGAATATATATTTTTAAGTCATAAGTATTTTCACTGTAGTTCCTTATTGTGTAATTCGGATTTTAGTATACAAATGATTATTTCTTCGACGCACAGAATTTTCTCGTTATTTATGTCTTGAATTTGAATGATTTCTTTAGAAAGCGTTATTTCGTCGAAAAATATTTCAAAGTTATCATTCTTTCGACTCCCTTGTTCTCCATCTTAGAGGTTTTATAGACGTTGACTGCAGAAACGCTGATTACTCCCCACTCAGACCTAAATAAAATAATGTCAACCTCTTCAGAAATAGCGTTAAATCAATATAGATTATCAATTTAAATTGTTACTGCACACTTTGCTACCTCTAGCGATAAAATAGATGTCACATTCCTTAAAAAATACGCAGGTTCAGTCTAATGATTTTCTTATAGACGTTCTTACTGTTGCCAGAAACAATGTACAATCAAATGTAAGTAGTAGATATACTCGTAACAAAAGTGTATTCCACGAGGCTAGGAACATATTCCCAGTAGCTAACAGCTCCGCGAATTCTCTCCCTAATGGCGCGGGACCTACGGAGAACAAAAAGATTGTTAGGAAACAAGAGTGTTGTTTACAAAGTTATGGCCGCTGGGCAAGTCCTTGGATGTTGTTCCCATTTTTGAGATTTCGTACTAAGTGCTCCGTGAAAGGAATTCCAAAGGAATGCCGTAATTTGGTTCCGAATGTGGGAAATGACGCTGTACTAAGTGGAGATAATTTGTATTGTATGTTGTAAGTGGAATTTTGTGAGTCATCAGCATTAAATTTATGTGGAGTGCGTATGTTTGATGTTGTGTTTGATTATTTGTAACATGTCAGAGTAGATAACTACCTCTCAAAAGAGATCACTGGCTCGACGATGGTTAATGATTTTGAATAAATTTCTTTAATGTTACGAGAATCATTAAATATTCTGTTGTGAATTTCTTGGTTAGGCACCCCATTAGAAGTTTTGACAATTTTAGACGATCAAAAACCAATTTATCAGGTTTTCGTAATATGGAGAATAAACTATTTGTATCATTATTTATTACTAAGCATTTCAATACTTTAATGAACTTAAAATCTATTGGATGCTGAAAGTGTGTCAATTTTTTGGGAGTTTAAACTAAATATTAAAATAAATTAATAATCATATACTCTAAAACAATGCTACTTTACATAAATAAATACAAAAAACAAGAAATAACAACCATCACACATATTAGAAAGACTAGATCTCAGAGTCAAAAACACATGCAACAAACACAAAATTTGGACAAAAACACTCCTTATACTATGCTACTATACTCTACAACAAAATTCTAATAGCCTTTAAAAATCACACAACCATGATAAATTTAAAAATAAAATAAAACACTGGATAGGTTACATAGGTAGATCTGAAATAGAAAATATATTAACACCGACTACAAACTAAGACCGAAACCACTCAACTGCACTTAAAACACCTCACCTAACAATTACGTTTTTCATCAATTTAATATAATGTAATTTAATATTTTGTAAATGAAATCCTCAGTACGGGAAATCCCAGTGAGGATATCATTATTTATTGTTTTGTTATAAATAAAAAAAAGATACAAAACAATATTATTATTATTATTATTATAACGGCCAAATTTACGTTGCGTCGTTTAACATTTCTATGTTTTTAGGTAATTTTTTTTAACACACTATGATTATACTGATTGTTTGGCTTTTGACCGCTAAATTGCGATAATGACAGTGAAATTGTTGATTTCACCGAAATAACAATCCATAAAAGATTCAACTTTTGCCAATGTAATGATATACGTATTTTGAATCAAAAATGTGTCAAGGAAATCAATCTTAAAAGAAGTTTGTAGATACTAATCTGATAAAATGAGCAATATCATATTGTGGTTATGTTAAGTTGATCCTACTCAAAAGTTTTACCATAAAATACGAGCGCAGCTCTTAGAAATCGCCCGTAAATTAACTATTCACTTCATTGTTCTGTAATATTAATTTTAAATTCGCTTATGAATAACGTTTAACATAAGCACGCTGTTGTCTAATTATGTAATATTATGAATTGCTGGAGTAAATTTGGTTATCCTTAGACAATAACACGATGAAAAAAAAAATTTTTTTTCATTATGTAATAATTTTGAAGCGTGAAGAATATTGTTTTAATCATTTAAAACTATTTTTTAAGAATATTATTTTAAATATTTGTTTTGTTTTTTTTTTTTGGAATTATGTTTTATCCCAAAGTCTTACAAAGCTCGGTATTTAGTTTAATCATAAAAAATTCTCATTTCCACATATTTATTTGATTGCAATTTTTCTGTATTTTATTTATATTTATTTATTACAGTACGTACATACATTTATATAGCAAACTACATAAAATAAACTACAAAATATTTTATTTATTTATTACGTAGATGCAATTAGGAATATAGAAAATTACATAATATAAAGAACACAATATTGTATGATAACTAATAACAATTGTGAAAATTTAAATAACAGAAAACAATTGAAAAGTGTGCAAGTACTATTATATTCTGTCTAGTCGATACTAGTTCCCGGTTTATTATAAGTAGGGTATATTTATAAATACTCGTACTTTACATTTAGCATTTACTTGATACGTAAGGTATTGTAATTAGGTTTTAGTTCTAATATTAATTTTCTTACGGTACCCAGATTCTACAGTTAGACAAGCACAGTACCATCACCCTTTTATTACATTAATATCGTATAGATAAATGAAAAATATTTTTTCGAAGAAAATCCATTTTCGAAGAAGATGTATTTTTTTTGTCTTCGGGTAATGCGTTAAACATTTCAAGAATTTTATGCCTCTTTCTATATTTTGTGATTTCGACCCGTTTGGAATAATAAGGTTCCATCTGACACAGTAACGTTATGCGATAATGAGCTCTAAAGTAGCTCTCTCTAGAGGCCATTATTGCATGACATTGCTGTGTTAGATGGAACCTTGTTATTCCAAGTGGTCGAATTGTTAATAGTAAACATATATTCTTCTATATGTCTAATAGGGTATTTGGTGGTTGTTCAGAGGCTTTTTTATTTCTTTTTTCCAGAAGTCATCCAGTGTTATTTGATAATCTGCCCTGCTATGCATGGGGACCACACTGCATAACGAAAACATTTTTTTATAATGAATTTCGCATAATTTGATTATTTTGCTTGATATCAATTGCTGGAGACGAAATTGTATTGCTTAATTTAATTGAATCGGGTACGTTTTGTATGTTATATTTTATGCACATAATTGATTCAGCTAATGGAAAACTCAATGAATTATTTTATTTTTTAATGTAGGGCTTGATGTGCTCAAGTAATTACAGTACACGCGTTAACGCAATAAAGGAACTCACTGTTAATTGATAATTCGTGTGGCGACCACTAATAACGAACAACGCGATACAATATAGTAGAGCGACATTAACAAAGATAGCCAAACTTCTCAGCGTTGAATGCGGAAATGTGTTTAGACGCAATAAAGCCAAGTAGTTAAATAAGTGGCAGGATATAAACCGTGGCTAAACATTCGGGAATGGTCCCAACAATGTCTTGAGTCTTCTCCTTGTCTGCCCCTAACGATTATTGCCCACATTTACTATGCAAAGTCACGCGTTGCCAAGGCGAGGATATTCGCAGGCTTAATGACAGGGGTAACGAATGCTGGTTGGCGGACTATTAGGCACTCTGCGCCGGTGTTAAATACTAGTTAAGGCCTAATGAATCCCGAACGATTAATTCGTTGAAAGTCGAAGGATGCTGACTGCCCAAAACAGACACGAAATAAGGTGATGGTGTTTGATTGTCAGTAGTAGGAGTTGTATGGATACAACAGATTTCAATCCCTAAAAGCATACAATGCAGTTCTTGGTTTTGTTTCTTTCTCGGTAAGTTCTGCCTTTTACATCTATAGACCCCCCTTTATTCTAATTAGGGCCTTTCAATTTACAGAAAGAAAAAATATTATGTTAATTTTAATGTTAACTAATTATGGAACTAACAAACCATCTAAGCGTTCCTTTATTAATCTTACTCATTACGCTTACATCAGCCTTGCATTTTTTATCAACAATTTTAACACGATCATTCATGGTGTTACCACACATTCGCCTCGGAGATCTCATTTATACAGCATTTAGTATACTTTCATCCTTCCTCTGCCAGTTCCATGCCTCACTGCTATATATTAGGGTTGATACTAGCACCCCGTTGTGGACTGCTAGCTTTGCTTCTTCGGATAACTTTTTGTTAGTGCCTATTTTTGGTTAGTGCGTTTGATGTTAACAATCAGGTTTCCATTCAAACCTTTAATACTAATTTACGATACAATACATTTATTAATTGAATAATTTGCTTGTAGTTGAAAAGCTCTGGGTCTGCTTCAACACAATGCATAATATAGACGATCTCTGCTTATATCAACAAACAATATGAACTGCAGACTAAAACGCATTCCTCGGAGGAATTTCTACCCAATAAAACTTACCAACTATCCTTGATTATCCCTATTTATATGCTTTCATTTAGATAAATTATGAAATTCGTTGGGGTTGTGACGTAATATTTCGGGGGACGTTCATAAATATTACTTTTTAATCTTACTTCAAAATATGTTTTTTCTCATGCTATAGGGTCGTTGACACATTGACAGTACACTAGGAAGGGCGTGGGTGGATGGTAGGTTGGATTTATGAAATTTCATGTAAATTGTTGAGGATCATTGGAAAGTGATAGGGCTCTCTTTTGTGCGATAACGTATAGAGATTTTATAAATAACAAGCACAAATAATCCAAATTCGTTTTGATTACTCTGTCTATCTATTGGAAGTGAAATCTACTATTAATTTTCACCGTAAACCTTAACGAATTAGCGTTCCATCTGATTGCAGATGTGTCCACCTCTTGTTTTTAATTTCTGGCCTTTAAGTCTTAATTTGGCTTATTTTTTTAGTGAAAACAAATTATTTATATAAAACTTTATATAAAATGAATGTTACTAAAACTATGTGTAAATGCATACAATATTAATAATAATAATAATAATGATGACAGAATTAATGTATATTGTGATGTCGATTCACTAATTGTTCTCCTTTATTATCTGGTTCAATTTTATTTTTATTTTCTAGACTATTTCAGTTTTTTTTTTATATTTTACCACTGACAGCATGGGAAATAATCATAACATGTATTTGTAAATGTTGATATTTATGTTAGTTATAGGTTCCTTGTTTTAAGTTACAGTTGTGAGTCATTTAGCAGTATTGTGAATTGATCCACTTAGTCATAAATGTGTTAGTTTTATGTCACTAGTTGTAATGGTCCTTCCATAAGACTGGTTTGCCCGATACCAACTAAAGCAACTTCGTCAAGGTTTAACCATCCGGCCGTCCTTTTTTAAATATGGTAGGCTTGACTTCAGGAAAGAAAGACCGGATGGTCGAACCTTTCGACGCGGTGGCTTTAATTAGTAGTAATGTGGGAGGCCCATTAGTCTTAGTTGTATGTCGGTAGCTATGAGTCATAGGTGTAAGCCACAGTTAGTTGCTAGCTATAAGTCTTAGTTATTAAATATTAATTATAAATCTTGTAAGTAATACGCCACTTTTAATAAATCTTTGCTCTAAGTTATTAGTTAATTTAAGTCTTTGGTTAATTAAATTAGTTGTAAAGCGCCCTTAGTAAACCAAACAGTATTATTAATATTCATATTCATTAATCTACCCCGCATTGCAAACCGTCGTTGCGCGGATAATCTTCGACAATATTATTTTTTTGTGGAATAAATTTAAAGTTCATTTCCCCTTAATGTAAAAAAAATAAATGAATATTGATGTGACAATATTTCTTTTATTATCTAAAGATATTACTTGCGCAATAATGCAATCGACGATACACATATTTTACGAAAGTGGTTATAAAATGGTTACACCTGGTTTTACATAGTACCTATACGTAATATTTTAATAGTGTTTGTATAAAACGAAAAGAAGTTATTAAAACACTCGAGAATGTCAAAATTTTCTTTGAATTCTCTCTAAGACTTTCCCACATTAAAAATAACTAGCTGTTTATTCGTTCTGCTTAGTGCGGGTAGGGAGGTTCTCTCCACGCTCCCCCCCCCTCTTCCCCTCTCGGCATCTGCCGTGAAGTGCGTGCGCCCTTACTGCGAAGTGTCTGGTGACCAATTCCGTCTCTTGGCAACCGCGTGTGAGGCTTAACCCTCGAGAGCGACGAGTATGAACTGGGACTACTTTTACTTGCTACTTGGAGTAGGCACTCGTGGACACGTAAAAGGTACTAACATAACATGTCTCTATTTTCATTGAGAAACAAGAATCTTCGTAAGCTTTTCGTATGAATTAAAATAAATTTATCATGACATTATAATGTTTTAGGTTTCTATGAAAATTCTTTGAAAGCTTCCATCAGTCGAAATATTTTATTTAATTAATCTAAGCTTTATTTCATTTATAACAAAGGTAATCATTTCAAGCCATTTCAAGTCTTTGTTTTTGCCATGGAGGGGGGACTTGATAAATTAATATTTCTAGAAAATCAGCTGTATTTTGAAATAGAAAATATTTTCGGAGTATTTTGTTTTGGTAAGGTTTAATTTTATTTATTTGTATTGTAAATATTCTTTCAAGTACATATTATACAGCGTTATTTAGTTATATCATTTACCGATAAAATAACGAAGTTTAAAATTGAGGACAAAGAAGACAAAAAAGCGAATTACAATATAATGTAGAACAGTTCTTAAAGTTTGGTTAATTAAGAAAATAAAAAATCTTATCCTGAGATTTATTACATAGTAAATTTATTTAATAATTTCGTTCAAATTAACACATAAGGAAAATGAGATTAATAAATAGCAACGAGTATAATGTCGAAGGTAATTAAAAAAATAATATTACTCTGAATAAGCATTCATAATGTATATAGGTAGTTTCATGAGTTTTGATCTTTAAAATATTTCTTCTGGCATAAAGCAGACATTCATGTTATTTTTGATAAGAAATAGATGATGGAATACCATAATTCTATATTGCCCTGGGTAGTTGGAATGGTATCAAAGATCAAAGCATTAAGTAAGTAACTCGTGATAATAAAAAAAACCTTTTACTTAAATTATTCTTAACGGATTCAAAGCGTATTACGATAATAGTCGGGTTATGTATTTTTTTCCGCCAGAGCGGGCCACGAACATTGCCGTTGTTCATTTTTGTAGCTCTGTATAAGACATCTGTGTGAAATGTGATTTTTTTAAATTTTTCATATGTAGGTATGACATTCTTCTGCAAAAATATACTAAAGTCGGTATTGGTAATTCAACGTAGTCAATAGTTGATTTTCGTTCTTCGTGCACAGTGCGCACGCGCTACAATATTGCTACATGCGTGAATATAGTATGTACGTGCGTTCAACGCGTGTGGTCGGATATAATTCAGTCTGTGTAATTATGATTATATTAATATTTAAAAAGATGGATATGATAACAAGAAATCTTCTGAAATAATAAAAAAATATATTAAATACTACATAAAACACAGGTTCTTATTAAGAAAGTTCAAATTCAAAAAATCATCCCGCACTGACGGTGTGGACAACATAATGCCGATTCACAGTGAAAAATATTTCACCTAGTAATAATGTATGAATTTGCAAGTACAGGTGACAATTTATTAAATTTATTTATTAAAAAACATACTTATATTTATTTATCTTTAGACCTAGGCCTTCAAACATTGAAACCATATATGTGTAATAATTTGGATTATTTTACACATGAAATCGATTACTTTAAGACCTACTACTATAATACTGCAACTCATCGTCAAAGTAATAAGTACCCCAGTACTTAACCGTGCATTCATAGATTAATAACAGCATTACCTTAGTTAGATATAGGTTCACCTGCAAGACCCTTTAAATGGCCATACTTTGTATGCATTCAGCAGGGTCTGCAGTCTGCAGGGGTGCTACCTAGGTACTAACATCAGACCCTTGCATCTCCTTGCATCCTCATACGCTTTTATGATCATTTGGTACGGCGTTAGTGAGAAAAATTGAGAGCATCCTTTGAGAATATTGCTGGAATAATAAAAGCCGGGAGATTTTACGAGGTGAGACTTTTGATGGGCAGCATAAACTTGGATTACTTTCCATGGGGTCACGGGTGCAGCATCATCATAGCTAAAGGCAAGCATTATACAATAAAGGCTGCTGCATTAATACTTAAAAATTTAAGCCATTAATCGCTTAGTCGTATAAAAAGCTGTGCGCATTACGCGTGCTCTTGCATTATTTCGCTTTTATTTTTGGAGCAGCGATAAAAATGAGAAAACATTTTTTAATATCCAAAGATTTAAGTATTATATCAATCTTTTATTTCGTTGACCACATCATAATAGTCGCAAATGTCCGGAGCCAAATGAACTATCTTATGGAAAGGAGAAGCAGATGAGTAAGGGGAAGGTTACCAAACACGACTCATGGCATTTCAAACAATGTTTCGATTCTAAATTACTGTTTTTCAACAGGGCGATATTGAAAACATATATCACTCCAGAACTAGAAATAAATTATTATGCAATTGCACCCCATTCCAGATTTAATATACTCTTATTATCGCTGGGTGAAAATCTAACGTACCTTGCTTGATATTGTTTTAGCTATTTTCTGTGACTAGACAAGACAAAGTTGTGAGGCGGTCTATCCCCTCTGCCTACTAGTTATTTATTTCTTTCAGTTACCAGACACGAATAATCAGCGAATTTATTTAAAACCCCCCTCTTCGCATTCCTCGCTTACTATCGGGATATCATCATTCTATTGGCTTCGTTCAGTTAACTCTCTTATGCCATATAATATGAAATACATTTGGACATGTATTGGCAAGATTGTTACTTCAAAAAAAAATTAATAAACAAATTCGTTCAGCCTTTTTTTAAAATCAGTTTATCGACATGAAAAGCCACGCGACTGCGGAAATTTATTCGCGTGGTTTTTCCAAACATGTACCTAATAATTTATTTCACCAACTCAGGAATTTCCGTAAAAAACATTATTGGTATTATTAGGTACGACACACATTGCTACCCTTTCCATTTGTTAGCGCAGAATTAAATGTATGAAAAGTTGGAAAGCTGAATACACCTCGGCTCCACTGGGGCCAAATTCAATTTGATGTCGTTCTCAGATATGGCGCGGAGTCAAAACAAAATTGGGACTATTTCTCATGCCAGTATTAGAGTGGAAAGATTTACATTTCCCGTGCAACGTTTTCCATTCGAACTATGACCGAGAGAAATGATTTTACTATGTGAATGATGAATAAATAGAGCTTTATGCCGCGCTGCATTCAGCGGGGACGAGAATAAAGTGAGAATGTGTTCAAAACGTTGCATTAACTTTAAACACTTCATGACACGTATTATGATTCAAAAGTAAAAGTTCATCAATAATATATATACCTTAAAGCTGAAAGTCGAAGGATTTTAAGTATTACTTTACTCTTTAGCGTTACTGGACTACCGATGTTTTAGACTAGGCTATTTTAAAAATGGTAAATCTGAATACTTCAGTATTTTCAGCATTGGCGTTACTAACTCAATTTCTTATAAAAATGTGACTTTCAGCTAGCTCTAAGGTACACAGATATTTGAAATTGTTTTTTTGGAAAAATCAATTTAAATAAAGAAGAGAAAATGCGTCGTAACGTTTCATGACACATATACTGCTTTAAATATTTGGTCGTTTAATTCAAATATGTTTTGTTATACGGAGTCTTAAAAAAGGATGGTTCCTTTCAAGATAGAGTAGTGATACATAGTAGTATAATTTATTTACACCATTGTTAGTAATAAATTTCTACCAACTGAATTGACATCCCGAAATACCCGCCCCTGCGGACATAGAATCTATGTTATTGTTGCTGGCTAAGTTTTGTAATAAAAGGAGAAGGGATAATTAACAATGTCTTTTACAATCTTAGATTCTGCTTGTGTCTTGCGGAGGGGGGTTCAATATATTGATAATCAATTCTAAGGCTGACATCTGTGGTTTTAATGTCTAAGCTTCTCTGCTTCCATAGAAAAAAAAATAATTGCCAAAAGCTAACCTAAATTTTAAATATATACCGTGTATTATTTTGATAGGCCTGAATTCGAACATTATTTTATCGAAATCTTTCTCCGTTTTGAATAATTTCCAGAAATAACGGCCTCCGTGGCTTCGATTTTGAAATCCGTCGTGCGCATATTCATTGTATTTAATTAGTAGTTGTTATTTCACATTTAATTCATATGAAGAAAAAAAAATTGAATACATTTTTGCGGCACGTTCTGGATAGGATGAAGCAATCAATATCGGTTTGGTGTAAGGCCACAGAATCGTATTTTAATTGTGATTATCAAGTTACAAAGTTTAAAGGTGTGCTGATTCATACGTGTGTTGAATTATCATCGAACCGTGTTTAGCAACCTAACCCGAATAACAACTTTTTTTTCAAATACTCCTCTTCCTTTTCTCCTTCCTGAATTGGTGATACCATAGCCCAATGGCGGCTCGTCACTTTTGAGTGAGCTAGAGTGGCTTTATTGATGCTATTTTAGCTGTAAAACATTTTTTTCGGAGGCACTAATAATCTTTTTCGGCTTCAGCAATATCAACAACATCGTACTTTTCAATCTTAGCACTCTAGTTTCACTCAAAGATCACGAGCCGTCACTGCCATAGCCATTGTTAACTATACTTATATGTAATTAATTCACTTAACATGCTTAAAAGAAAAAAAAAACTTGGTCAACCTAATTTATAATTCCTATATAAAACCATGTATAGTGTGACCTTAGAACGGGGTAACCCAGTAAGGCCACATTTTATTCGATTATTGTAAAAAATTACCTTTGAACAAATAAATAAATAAATAATATCACTGTCTCCAGGCAAGTTACATCCCTTGTAGAATATCACAAGAAAAAGCTGATATAAAAATATGAAAGCAATTATTACATTTTTGGACTCTACGGTCGCACACCACTGATAAAGTGTTAATTAATTGAAAATAATTTTGAAAATGAACCTAATAAAGCAGAATTCTTCACAAATTGTCGACATGCTAAAGCAAATTTCAAGGCTCTGTTAGTTTTGTCATCCCATCTGCTCTCACAAAGACACTGAGTAATGTTTTGCATGTGCGGGTAGGTCCCTCCCATGATAAATAATTCATCAATGAATGTGTCTGTGCATTCTTGACGATATCATCGCCGAGTCAAGTGCAAAGTGGTTTCGTCAATCAGCTAACGTGGTGCAGTGCAAAGCGTACCGCGGTGTCTGCAAGGGCCGCTAAACACCGCCATCTCTAATGCAACGATTCATTAATTTTAATGTAAACCCTTACACAGCCACGTGACAACCCTTTCAGAAGTTGACAACCTGTTATAGTTCCCAGTCTCCACCCTTATCTGTTTGATGGAAACTGCCCCATTCTAAATATGTCTCATAGAAAACACAACATAAACTTATTTCACCATGAAGAGAGTTTAAATTTGATGTTTTATCGTGTGATGTTTTTAATGCATTTTGTTGTTTGTAAATTTAGAATGTTTATATCTTTGTCAGAATTTTTCTAAATTCAGCTATCTTCAGGACCGAATGCCATAATTTTAGATATTCGTGTAATTACCTTCCTACAATAACCTTTCATCTTTTGACCCCCTTCGCATCAATAAAATATTTTCTGTTTTTGAAAAAGGTTTGGTATTTCAGTCCTTATCTTACGATCATTGTCAGTAATTTCTCCATGTCTAGTTTGATATTTCTAGAGATCTTAACTGCTAGTCTCCATTTTGGTAGACTAACAACAACAAAAAATCTTTTGTCTCTAATAATTTATGTATTAAGGGCCAGGACTCAAAAATGTTCCTAAACGTCACTTTCCAGGTTGCTAACTCAAGCAATATCACAAATGATGTAATTAGGTAAATGAACAATGTTTTAAAATACATAAATCTTCAACTTTGAATTCTATAAAATAATTACATATTTTTTAAATTTTGAACGTATCATCTAATATTTCAGTAAGTATTTTATAAAAAAATTAAAAGATTACTGTTTGAGGATTATTGTCTTTTAAAACCTTGTACATTTTCCTAATTACCCGTAAAGAATTTATAGATACATCATTTAAAGAATTTCTTCAGTTAGTTATCTGCTAAGTGTGTATTTTTGTGTGATAACCGTTAACAATTAATACCAAAAATTGTGTATCACGCTTTTAACAGTATCAGCAACATTCAAGTGTAAAATATACATGTTTATTGTGGTCATGAGATGCCAATAATTCTCTCTGATTATTTTCTGTTAATTAGAGAGCCACATCTTCTACGATTAATACAATTATTACTTTATTAAGATTATGGTGACTGGATGCAAAAAATTAGCAAAAACATTTTTTTAAAATTGAGTAACGTTACGTAAATAGACATACCATATACCGGTTTATAAGTGTGCCATGAGGTCAAGGAGTAGGTCACTTATTGAGAGCATGATCAAAATTTATGTGACGTTAATTACACGAATCTGCCCTTATAATTTTTAATACAATTCTTGTAAGGATTGTTTTCGTTTAAAATAACACCTCTGCTAAAGACTAGGAAAACAATAATTAATTTCTTGGAATAATGCTTTCTTTTTAAAGCAAACAATTGGCCACCACTCCCGCGCCGCGAGTTCCGTGTAACCTAACAAGTGCGATGACAGACTCTCTCGCAGTCAACAATGATGCGGTGATGATGAAGTGACGGCTGATGATTTATGTCCCGAGAAGAATCCAATATCCGTAAAGCCCGGGTGATAAATGACTCGCAGGAGCTAATTCTCGCTCGCAGGTGGACGTAGCTCTCGGCTCTCAGCTGCCAGCTCTCCGCTCCATTGTCCTTGTGTTTTTACGCAATATAACCCGTGTACAACGTACAATGGCTTTCAACACTGGGACTTGCTAAAATAAATATTTATATTTTGTAAGAGTTGGTAACAATACAGCCACTCTAATTGGCTGGAGGTTTTCCGTTGAATGAATAGGCTAAAAATAATAGCATATTTTATAAAAATCTGTTGAAATTATTATTTATGAATAAATAAGTACTCAGCTTTCCCATACCATAATGTAAATCTCATCAAATACCGTAGAAATACATATAATTCGCGTAGCTTCAGATATTTTCCATACATTGAGATGGGAATATGGTACATTGGCACCCCTAATGGCGCGCGTTGGCGGAATTGTTTTTTTCATAAATTTTAATATTTTTTCTGTGAAACATATTCTTAATAAATTATAGAAATCGAAAAATCATAAAATAAATATCAGGTACGTTGAAAATGATTTTTCTGTTTTTTTTTCTCAAAAGTGAAAAATATGAAAGAGGCTATTAGGTTTGTACAAACAGTTATAAGTCTCGCCGCTCGACGCTTGCGCTCGGTTTGGTGGTTTAAAAAGGGAATAAAATACGCATTTAATAATTATTAGAAATTTTCTTAATTTTCCGTATATTTACACTTTTTTGCTTAACATATCACAAATCTTATAATTTTTATTTAATTTAAATATGCTTTAAACAAATATAAACATTTGATTATCATCATTTGCTTTCATAGTAAGTTTTAACATATAAAATAGAAATCTGAAAGTTTATTTATGAGTATAGAGTCAATTTCCTCAAAAACGTTGAAAATACATATTTTTTTCCGATTTACAGTTGATAAATTCAGGAGACTGCGTACGAATAATACATTAAGATGTAAAGTTGTTACATTTAGTACAGATGATATTATCTTTTATTGACATTTCATATAACAGAGTGTAAGGTAGGAATGATGTACCTAATTTAATTGTCGTTTGACTTACCTTCAAATACTGAACACATAGCAGTATTCAATATGAATTATGTCATTTTTGAACTAACCCTATTTCTTACTGTATCGAACGTGTCTACAGAGTAGATTAATTTAAGCCGATAAACTTATTTCTTTATAACCAAATAGTAGTTCTTGCACAACACATGCAATACCGAGTCGAGATTGCACCACAAATGAAATCTATTCGATTGTACAACATGTGCGATACCAGTACATAGTGTTCGGTTGTGCCGCGCGCGCTATAAATAGCGTACGCAAGGTAATATGTTACCTCTTTTCACTTCAATCGCAGAATGGACAACATGTCCGCCCTTGGATACCTCGACCTGCCGCTACCAGAGAAAAAGAGTTCTCTATATCCATCAACCGCTGACGTCACCACCCGCTACCTCAGCGACCGACCATGCTGGTCGGTGCCATAAGTCCAGTACAATCGTAACGACAAAATCTCCATTGGGAAACTACCGAACGCCTTTCTCAAGGGTATTCACAAATCACAATAGTCGTGCGTCCCTGTGTGCCGGTGCCTAAATATTTGCAATATTTTTCTTGTGCGGGTTCTACAGGTCTCGTACATATACACTTTATTTACACGTAAGCCAGTGTCTAAAATATGAGTAAATAAGTTTCTTTAATGTCCTCTAAATTATTAATGTTTTTATCCTGAATAAGTTTAGTGATGGGCTGACAACATAGTATTAATATGTTATTCGGTTTATCTCTGTAAAATGTAAAATGTGCCGAAATCAGATCGCAGGACAAAGTTAACTGACGGAGGTATTAAGATGATAGATAGTAAAAGTTTTAATGAAAACGGTAACAAACTATTTTAACGAACGTGATATCGAAAATTGAAACGAAAAGCTTCATGGAAATAAACGTACTATCATAAGTTTCTGTCACCGATAGCATATTACGTTAACGAAGTTTTAATCTACAGATTAACATCCTGGAATGGATTGTCCATTATAGCACACTAGATTATCATGATGACGTTTTGAATTAACTGCGAAATTCACCGTTAGATGTTGTCTAACAGATATTTGAAAAGCACAGTAATCATAATAATGAGCTAAGCTTCCTCAACCATCATTTTCCTTTCAAAGAATGTTTTTCTATAATGTGACATACATATTTGAAATACTTTATCGCAAACAATTACTTCTTCTTTTTCGCGTTCGTGTATTTGATACAGTAATTATTTGCTACGGATCGATGCATTCAATGCAGTATGGCGGTTCCTTTTGAGAACCAATAGCGAACACACTTCTTTAAACATTCCATATTCAGTTAATAATAATAATAATAATAATTGGATTACTTCTATAGCGCCGTTTTCGTGAGAAAATCACCTCAAGGGCGCTTTACAATTAATAAAATAACATATACAACCAATACCTTACAGTTAAACTTTATTACTAATGGCATATAAGTAAGACTTATGGCTAGGGACTAACTACTGAGACCTACAATTAGTGACTCACATCTACGGCTTATAGGTAGTCACTCACCAACTAAAAGTTATAGCTAGTGACAATTTAAACTTAAGTAGGCATAACTAGAATAAAAACCTAACACATATATAAACCCAGTACCCATTTAAAACTAATACATATCTATGACCAAGTGCATATTGTGTATACAATACTGCAAAATGACGTACAACTATGGCTTAAAACTAGAGTCTTACAACTAACATACCTATTTATAATAATATAAATACATGTATGATTATTGCTCGTGCTGTCAGTGGTAGAGCACCCAAAAGTGTAATAATTTTTATCGAAATTAAAGAAGGTAGTCTGGGCGGTAGAAGGTAAATAGGAATATAAGTAATTCTCTTGGACTGAGTACCCGAAAACACCATTAGACCAATGGGGTCGTTATTCTGGAAACGATAATTTAAAAAGATGAGTCTTTAGTTTTGTTCTGAATTCAGTAGAGCTGTCGATTTTTCTCAAATATGAAGGGAGTTTGTTCCAGGCTGTTGGGCCTGCCACCGCAAAAGCTCGGTCTCCGAAATTGGTATTGGGATTGCGTTTAGGTACTGAGAGTCTTCCTATGGCTGTTGAAGACGCTGATCGAAGAGATGATTGCCTAGTGTTGACATCGTTTGGAGTGCATAGTTCCGCCAAGTAGGGTGGTGCCATGTCGTGCATCGCCTTAAAAACCATCCAGCATAGTTTAAACTGGATCCTCTCAGGACACTTAAGCCAATGAAGGTTCCGCAGATGTTGAGATATGTGGGAGTATTTGGAAACGCCGGTTATCAGCCTTGCTGCAGCATTGAAAACTGACTGAAGTCTGTCAGTATATATTTTGGGGAGACTTGCGTATATGCCGTTGCAGTAATCAAGTCGAGAAACAACGTAAGAATTTACCAGCATCTTTGCGCCATTAGCTGGAATATTTCTCCGGCTTAAGGCTTTCACAATCACAAGTTTTATTGATGTTTTTGTGTATTGAACTCTTCTCTCCCTTTCTTGTCCCATGTTTCGGGCTGCTGTGCTGTGTCCGTCATTTATAAAACGCTTTTCAACATCCTACAACATACAACACAAACATTTTTTTAAAATCCGGAAACATTTGAAATTAATCACGAATTATCTAACATTAATAAGACAGATATTGAAAAATGGCCGGAAATCGCTCTCTGTTTCCGCTTTGTGACGCTTTCTTATCGACCAATAATAGGAAGGGAGTGGAAGGAGGTCGGACTTCTTGGGAGTGGAATAAAATTATGGGAATGACTTCCGCATTCGGTAGTTTCCGGTCACAAAAATAAATTTAAAATCCATTTATTTCATTGAACAGTCTGGATATAGCAAAAAAATCTTCTTTCGCATCCATACAAATTTAGTTAAGTAAATTAATTCTTTATGTGATTTGGAAGTTATTCTTCAGGCGCTTGCTTGTCAATCATTAAATACGAACTTTGACTTTAACTGTGACTTTAAATGTCTGTCCATGGAACGTGACATACCTACCAAAGTTAAATTACGAACTTTGAATGAACTATTTACCTGAAATATTTGCTTGTCACGGTAGTGTTACGATATTGAACCCCAGTGGTTACCTGCCTACTGGTATTTTTACTACATTGAAAACAGTTTTATTTTATTTACACATAAGACAATTCATATATTTTTTACAATATCTATTGGAGTTCAGGTAATACGTAAAAAAAATCTTACAAAAATGACAACTATAAGTACCACAAAAAAAATAGCTTCAACTACACAATTTAAGATAATTGTGTTTTTTCTTTTAATCCTAGACCTGTAGAACTGCACATACTGCCAAAATCGAAGAGAATTTTTTATTTTTTATTAAATCGTTTGAAATCATGGATTTGAATACTAATGAATTATTTGAAATACTGGATTTGAATACTAATGTATTATTTAAAAAAATGGATTTGATTACTAATGAATTATTTGAAATTATGGATTTGAATACTAATGAATTATTTGAAATAATGGATTTGAATACTAATGAATTATTTGAAATAATGGATTTGAATACTAATGAATTATTTGAAATAATGGATTTGAATAGTAATGAATTATTTGACTGTCAACGAAAATTTGTATTACTAACGATTAAAACAAATGTCTATAATTAATGTCATAATTAAGTTAGGCAAAATGTATTACTCGATTTAATATTTTTTTGTGTTGTTAAATCATGAATGCAATTGAGTAAAATAAATTATACCACTTTTTGTTCTATCACAAATTAATCCATTCCAATACACTCTTAACAAAGCTTAATGATGTTATAATTTAATTACGCGTGTAATTTCAAAACTTAAACTGATTTTTTTTTCTATAAACCATTGTTACTGTTTGTATAATGCTCCTCCGCTAGATAATTTAAAATGAGAACATCAATCAAAAATACATCGCTACACAAATGTTGTAACAAAACTCACCCCATCCCTTGCGATGACAATACAACCCAACCCTTGTCTCCAATCAAACTAAAAACATACCACTACCACCATTAAAAAGACTCCAGAAAGACAAGGCTAAAAATTTTCACAATTTATTTTATTTTACAATTTTTTGCTTAGTGACATATTTTACAAAACCTTTTCTAGTTACTCTTTACGTTAAGACTTGCAATAAGGGTGTTCAATTTTTCAAATATCGCTTTTTTCTATAGGAGACCAAAAGCAAGTAAAATATCAATGCACTTTGCTATAAAAATGTTAGGTTGCCATAAAAAATCACCCACTACCAAAAAAAATCGAAATATTATGTGATTTTCAATAAATTTGGTTGTGTTGGAACTGTGCCTTTTTACGATGTCGCAATCAGTAAAAGTAGTTTCCCTTTAAATTAGTGTGCCCCCCTCAACAGTGATGATGTATGTGACCCTCAGGATTTAGAAGAATGGGGTGGATGGGACTGGGGGAGATGAGATCTGGGTTAGCAAGTAACTACTGGGCCTATTGATTTTGTCATTTAAAAAAATCAATACGGGCGGTGCAACTGTTACGTCTGCTGTGCATTATTGCGAATAGATTGTTTGGGACAGATAGTCAGACTGAAAATTAATAATGTTAAGAGCTTAATGATTGCAAGTCCCACGGTACGTTTGTAACGTTAAATGTGACAATATATCTCTTGTCTCATTAGTATTGGGCATTGTCAATAAATTCATTTAATCTGGAAACGCACCAGCATTGTATAGTAATTAAACAACCATTTTTGGTCTCCCACCTACCCCCATTGTTGTGAAATTAAGGATAATTAGCAGAAGACATATGGCGTAGCAATTTATTTATACGTTAATTTTAATTATTACACAAAAAAGAACTATTAAAAAATATGTCCAGTTAAGGAAATAAATAATTACGTCAAATTAATTGAGATTTAAACTTATTGGATTTAGGTCTAAAGGAAAACACAAAATAAAAATCATTTACATTCTTTCTTTATATATTTAACCTTAATATAATGTATTCATTTTAGCACATCATTTCAGAGATCTTTTTTTATATATGAATACCGCATAAGAGTCCCAACTGCTCCCAATCGTGTGGAGACAGTGAGACTATGGCATTCCTAATTGGGGAATGTTGTGAGGCTGAAGGTATTGGGGAGGGGAAGGAGAAGAGAAAGAGGAAGGTGGGGAAATACCTGGTTATTCAGATCTGGTCACCAAACACGGCTAAAAGCCATTTCAAACAACGTTCCAATTCTGAATGGTGGTCTTTCACCAGGGCGATACTGAGAGTATCTTCAACTCTGGAACGTGCGCAAATACACTATATATTATTTAAATGAATTAATTGTGAAACAACATAAATTAATTAAATAAAATTTACTTACGCACGCCGGGATTTGAACCCGCGACCTTCGGATTCGTAGTCGAGAGCCTTACCCCTCGACCATGGAGGCCGTCAAACAACGCCGTTAAGTCACTATATTTGAATTTCCAGTACTCCATAACACTTCCCATCCCCTTATTCTTCACATGTTTAAATAATTGCCATTTTACCTCTTTCGTCATTTATTGAGATTGCCATTGTCTCATTATCTCTAACAATTTTGAATTACGTAGACCACGTATTTATTTAATTCCTAAATGTAATGAAACTGTTTGTCTTCTCATGAAATTATGTTCGCACCATAAATATAATAGTAATGTACAATATTATTGTAATCCTAAATAAGCATAATAATTTATGTAGCATTTAAAATGCGAAACTTTAACATTGTTATTACAATGTCACGCATTTTTAAAAACGACCATGTTTTCAGTCGCTAGAGAGTAACAATGCTACGAGGGGGCGTAATCATTTATGCAAATTACTGTAACAAAATTTTCCAGTACATATAATTCAATCTAAGCCAATCCCATCTGTCCTTCAAATATTCACTTGTCAGCCGTGCTGATAGATGGCCAATAATCCACTTATATTCATACAACATGTAGGTATTTATTAGGAAACTACTCGGGTGAAATTATTAGGAATAAGGGGGCTATCGAGCGTAAACAACTGGTACGAATAATTTATGTAATATGTATTGTGCAATGTATTTGTTAATATTTAATACCAAAAGTATTTCAATCAAATTGGATATACGCGAAATAGCACTCAGGACTGCCCATCCTAATTATTTATGTAAGTTCGGGTAATCCTTTTCAAAATTATAGCCATAATAATAATAATAATATCTTTACTGTTATTAAATTTAACTATAACTAAAAGACATGTATAATATAATAATAATAATAATATAATAATGTAAGTGTACATTGGTTTATAAAGTAAAATAGAAAATAATATAATAACAGTTATAGTTGTAGTTTCACATAACCCGCCTCACTAGGCTAGCCTGTGTTGAGGCAGTAATTTTGCAAATTATTTTAAAGTTTTAAAATACCTATGAATATATACTTATATTAAGATATGCTTCGTAAATCGTTGAATCAATAATTTCGAATTTGAGTGAGTGTACCGGTAAATGCCCTATCATTAATTTTAATTCAATTTTTTACATTGTTTTTGAATATTTTTTGTGAATCAGATTTTTTATGCTAACCGGAAGAATGTTGTAAATTCTTGTCTGAAAGTACCTAAAATTCCGTTGCCCAAAAGTAGTATGAATTACAGGAATTTGAAGTAAATCTTTGTTGGCATTTCTAGTGATACGAGTGTTTAATCTTTTTTCATAGTATTTACTTTTGTTTGAATAAAGATTAGTGAGGATTGTTTTAGCGTAAATCTGCCGAACGTTAAATACTCTCATTATAAAAGATTAAGTTAGAGTCTGTAATTAGAGGTAACTTAAGGATTATTTTTATAATTGTTTTCTGTGGCTTTATGATTGGGTCTAGTGCAGATGAAGTACCGCCTCCCCATGCTGTGATACCATACGCAATAATAGATTGACAGACCGCAAAATAAATCATTTTCAAGTGCAAGTCGAGAAAGTTTCGTATGGTTCTGAAAAAGTGTATGGTTTTTCGTATTTTATTTGCGATGATTTGGGCATGAAGATTCCATTTGAGATATTACTTTTCGTTTTTAATTTTTAATTATTTTTTTTTGTTTATTTGTAAAGTTTCTAAGGCGCACAATTTAAAATATGTATTAATATTTGAATGCTTAAACTCAGTTTTTTTTTAATTGAAGCTCTCCCTAATAAATGATTAGCAAACTCGGAATAGTTCGTTTTTCTTAGGGAAGGTCCATCTTTTCAGCCTTTATAGAATACATACCATTGATCATCCCTGTGTATCATTAGTTCAACAAATCATATGAAAAATAAATAATGTTTTTAGTGCACCTAAAACAATGGAGGATAGGTAGGTACGTATTTATCTAGTTTTAGAAACTTTCTATAGTTTATTTATATCTGCCATCTTATTGAAATCGCTGATGATTGTACGATTACTTTGATACATTCTCAATCAGATTGATTTTATCTCATATATTCTAGTACGCAGTAGGAAGACGAGATAAGATTCATAAATTACAACAATCTCAATTAACCAGATGCATCTAGTGTGAGTGCCCAGCCTCCTGCATCCCTCCAATAACAAAAGGCAGGATTTCATCCATTGTCTCTGCAGAACCATTGTCTAGGGGCGTTAATTTCCTAGTATTAGGTATTAGGAAACCATAAAACGGGAGCACATCGTCGCAGCACTGATATGCTGGACCAACGATGGCGAAGCACGTTCCCAACAAACACAACTAAACACTCAGCATTACACTCACGAACAAAAAAGTTACAACCTAAAAAAACATATTTTAAATCCACACATATTAATGATGTGTTTATTTTGTTGCGTGAGTTGTTTTTTTCATCCCAAAGTCGATGTGTTTTGCAGCCTCCGGCCAAACAAGAGTGGACAATGCGTCAATCTGTCGGCGTTCCGGTAGGACAGTACAATCTCCGCTCGACACTCTAACTGGGCTTACACGACTGGGTTGGTTGGTTGCTTGCGGCCGCGCCGACTCGCAAGACATAAAAGACACAAGAGAGAAAATTATATAGGGTGATTTTTTTGGAGAAAGATGTAAAATCACTCCTTTTTTAAATATATTTTAAATTAACAAGAATTTTCGTCAAATTGGCGATTGTTCTGCTAATGAATATTTATTTGCATTGTGTTATGAATGACTACACAGGGCAAATAATACATAGATATATCCTAACATGCAAGGGGACGAGACCAAAATAAGAGGGGCCGGGAGGTGTGCCGTCAATTTAAGTAAAACAGCAACTAAGTAAAAAGGTTCAGCTTGTTTACAAAAACCGACATAATAATATTTTGTTTATGAGTATTTAGTTTGACGCTTTTTATGAATGTTATGTAATTTGCTTACCACAGTTAAAATCACGCGAAACAAACGTACTCGGCTATGAACCAAGCTGGTGATAAAATGGGTGTCACGTCACCTTTGCCACCAGCTGTCGAAATCGTACTTAGGGCAAGTCTATTAATTCTGACGTCAGTGGAATGACTAAACGTAACACCGCTCATTGTACCCCAATATTCAAATACATGATACATGTTAAAAATCGTTATATATCTGAGTTTAACCATTTGAAAACGGATGCGATTAGGATAGTATTTTGTCAGTTCATATTTTGTTACATTTCAAAAACCCGTCAAAAGCAATTTTTTTTTATTCGCTCATGCCGGGTTTTGAACCTGCACGTAGAAGATTATCCATGATGTTCACGATTATGGGAACATAAAAAAATCACATATCCGTCCAATATTAAAAACATTCACACTGTATAATTTTATTTCCGATTTAAAATATTCTTGTTTGCATTCATTTTCGATTTTTTCTTTGTTACGTAGGTGTAAAATATTAATTTGAAAAAATCATGTGTAGAAAAGACAAAATAAAACATAGTGGCAAGTGAAATAAATAATAAATGAAAACGTTGTATAACAATTCAATAAAGTCAATTTATTCATTTTAACAGCATAACAAATCTATACATATATTTAAATCAATGTAAGTTTCATATTTGTAAAAAGCATTAACTTTGTGGCTCGCCATAATTTACAATAAAAAACACATACAACAAATTTATGTGTTTTTTATTGTCAATGTAAGTTTGTTTGTTTGTTTTCGATGTTTTTCAAAAACACTGGACCGGTTTCGCTGAAAATAGCACAGTTTGTTTTTATTAATGCCGGGAAGGTTTAGAAAATTGTTGAAATGAAATCCAATATGTAAAACTGTTGCTATAACTTTTTAAAATTAGTATGAAAAACATTGAACCCGCCATGTTTTATTTAAGTTAGCCCATAGATATAACATTCTGGTTAGCCACAGATTGCATATTCAAAATAAGAATGTTTTTTTGGGTAGAATATTTTCAAAATGGAAAACACAAGTAGGTACCTACTTAAGAACTTTATGATTTAGATATATATGGTGAAAAAATGAACGTTTTGAATGAAATAAAATATTCAAATAATTGTTTCCTTATTTGGAAATAGTTACTTTCGTTGTCAAATCAATTATGGCGCCCTAATGACAAGCGAGAATTCCGGTGAGGCTGGGTACACATCTGTTGGTTATTAATAAAATTGTAACCGACGTGATCGTTTGATCGTAATTATCATGATTCTTAGGATTCTAATTTTGCGACATTATGTTGATACAAGCCATAAGTGCGGGAAACACCGATTTATTCTAATCCATAATACGGTACCCGAGGTCTGTTTACCTGAGGGTAATTTACAAACGCCCGGCTTTTAAATCCCGGGAATTTCGCAGTCGCCAGAAAAAGGCAGTTACGGGGATTAACAGCGAACTAATTAAAGCCACCGAGCCACAGTTCGTAGTGCACGAAGGAACCCGAAGAATAGTTCGGATGTGATTAAAAAGGGGGACTTTGGCCGAAGCAAGGTCAGTAGTGAACAGAGACGAGTGAGTAGAGACCGTCCGGCCAGTGGTCGTAGTCGAGACTCCCGTCTCCTACAAAGCAAGCAGGCCACTTGCATCCCCAGCCTGAGACGCTGCGAGAAAACTCGGCAGGAACCGCTGAACCCCAACGCCCACCGTTCGAGTGCAGTCGAGTGCCCTTCGCCTCCTGCCCTCCAACGCCGTGATCCCATCAAGGCACATATCCACCACCGCAGGAGTCACACTCGGACGAGCAATCGTGACTCGTACCCAGTCACATCTTGTAACCAAAGAAAGTCTTTCATTTCTCCTGCCTCCCACCTGAAGGATTCCTGAACCTGCCTCAAGGATAGTCGGCCCCGTACCCCCAGAAGCATAGAAAGTGACTTGACCAGCACCCTACATGTTTACAGTCTTGTAACGACAATGGTCGCTTACAAGTGGTCCTCTCGAGCACGGATCGAGTCACATAGTGATCCCCGGACTACGGATCTAGTACCCAGCCGCTACCCAGGTGATCTAACAAGATGTCACCGGCCGTTACCCAGAAGCGTACGGCCACACAAGGCGCCCCACAACGCTCCACACAAGGCGCCCCACAAGGCTTCACACAAGGCGCAGAGTACCGGCTTCCAGCATCCCACGTCGCGATGCACGGCCAAACGACCCCTCTGCAGCCCTGTCAACCGCAGCCCACAAACGCGAACGCGACATTCCCGGGTCAAACTACAACGGATGACTCGGCGCGTCGAACCCAAAATTGGGCGAAGAACAGAGCGGACCCGCTCTCCCAGATTGCTGCATTAATGGTGGAAGCATTCCGCACATTACAAAATGGCGGAACACAGCGGCCGCAGCCGGAAATGTCCGGCCCAGCACGACCTGCAGCGCTCGACACGTCATACGCCGGCGGAGCTACATCGGACCTCGCTTCCCACGGCCACAAGCGAAATGATGCTAGCCGCCACTACGCTGTAGGGCCCGGTCTTACGCCCCCTGCCCCCGCAGCGCCCGGTGCATTACATGGCAGCCCAGCTGCTTACAACCTCACTCCCCGCGGGCTCGAACGGAATGACTATAGTTACAATTCTGTAGCGCTCGGCGCTACAGTCTCTGGCCCTGCACCCCTCGGCCCGGCACCCCTCGGCCCGGTTACCATCGACCCAGCGACACACGTTCCCGAACAAGCAAGTACGGCCGCCTGGGATTCTAGAGCACGAGCTGTTACGGCAGCGGCTCTAGCCACAAATACCGACACGACACGGAGCACAGTAGCCTCTGCGGATTCCAAGAAAGAAATAATCCGTCGGATGCGAGCAGAGTTGCAAGAAATAAAAAAACGAAACAGGCAGATCGAGCAACTGATCGCCGCGTCTGGGCTCCCTTTGCTGTTGAGCACTGACACAAACCCGGAAGTGCGCAGCCTTGCACCGCCCGATCCCGAAGTATCCGGCGCTGCACACGGCCCTGCTATAGGCGGGCCCCGTCACAACAACTGCTGCCCGGAGGTGCGCAGCCTCGCACCGCCCGATCCCGAAGTATTCGGCGCTGCACATGGCCCTGCTATAGGCGGGCCCCATCGACATGACAATGACTGCCGCCCTGAAGAATGCAGCATCGCATTGCCTGACCCCGAAGTGTCTGGCTCTGCTCACGGCCCTGCTATAGGCGAGCCCCATCTACTCGACAACGACGGCTGCCCTGAAGTGTGCAGCTGCGCATTGCCCGACCCCGAAGTGTCTGGCTCTGCTCACGGCCCTGCTATAGGCGGGCCCCATCTACACAACAATGACTGCTTCCCTGAAGTGTGCAGCCTCGCACAGCCCGACCCCGAAGTGTCTGGCTCTGCACACGGCCCTGCTATAGGCGAGCCCCATCCACTCGACAACGACGGCTGCCCTGAAGTGTGCAGCTGCGCATTGCCCGACCCCGAAGTGTCTGGCTCTGCTCACGGCCCTGCTATAGGCGGGCCCCGTCTCCATGACAACAACTGCTGCCCTGAAGTTTGCAGCTGCGCATTGCCTGACCCTGAAGTGTCTGGCTCTGCCCACGGCCCTGCTATAGGCGGGCCCCATCCACTCGACAACGACGGCTGCCCCGAAGTGTGCAGCTGCGCATTGCCTGACCCTGATGTGTCTGGCTCTGCTCACGGCCCTGCTATAGGCGGGCCCCGTCTCCATGACAACAACTGCTGCCCTGAAGTTTGCAGCTGCGCATTGCCTGACCCTGAAGTGTCTGGCTCTGCCCACGGCCCTGCTATAGGCGGGCCCCGTCTCCATGACAACAACTGCTGCCCTGAAGTGCGCAGCCTCGCATTGCCCGACCCCGAAGTGTCTGGCTCTGCTCACGGCCCTGCTATAGGTGAGCCCCATCTACATGACGATGACTGCTGCCCTGAAGTGCGCAGCCTCGCACAGCCCGACCCCGAAGTGTCTGGCCCTGCTCACGGCCCTGCTATAGGCGGGCCCCATCTACCCAATGTTGTCTGCTGCCCTGAAGTGTGCAGCTGCGCATTGCCCGACCCCGAAGTGTCTGGCTCTGCTGACGGCCCTGCTATAGGCGGGCCCCATCTCCACAACAATCACTGCTGCCCTGAAGTCTGCAGCTGCGCATTGCCCGACCCCGACGTGTCTGGCTCTGCTGACGGCCCTGCTATAGGCGGGCCCCATCTCCACAACAATCACTGCTGCCCTGAAGTCTGCAGCTGCGCATTGCCCGACCCCGAAGTGTCTGGCTCTGCTGACGGCCCTGCTATAGGCGGGCCCCATCTCAACAACAATCACTGCTGCCCTGAAGTCTGCAGCTGCGCATTGCCCGACCCCGAAGTGTCTGGCTCTGCTGACGGCCCTGCTATAGGCGGGCCCCATCTACTCGACAACGACTGCCGCCCTGAAGTGTGCAGCTGCGCATTGCCCGACCCCGAAGTGTCTGGCTCTGCTCACGGCCCTGCTATAGGCGGGCCCCGTCACAACAACTGCTGCCCGGAGGTGCGCAGCCTCGCACCGCCCGATCCCGAAGTATCCGGCGTTGCACATGGCCCTGCTATAGGCGAGCCCCACCGAAACAACAATTGCTGCATTGAGATGTGCAGCCTCGCACTACCCGACCCCGAAGTGTCCGGCTCTGCACGCAGCCCTGCTATAGGCGGGCCCCACCGAAGTGATGATAATTGCTGCATTGAGATGTGCAGCCTCGCACTACCCGACTTCAAAGTGTCCGGCTCTACACGCAGCCCTGCTGTAAGCGGGCTCTACCGAGACATCAATAACTGCTGCACTGAGATGTGCAGCCCCGCACTGCCTGACCCCAAAGTGTCCGGCTCTAAACGCAGCCCTGCCATAAGCGGGCCCCACCGAAGAGATAATAGCTGCCGCACTCAGGTGTACAGCCTCGCACCAGCCGACCCCAAAGTGTCCGGCTCTGCACGCAGCCCTGCTATAGGCGGGCCCCGCCGAGGAGACGATAGCTGCCGCACTCAGGTGTACAGCATCACACCATCCTGGCCACAGACCCGATCCCGCAGGATTATACGCGGATCCCAGAAGCCCGCTGTCTTCTCAGGAGACGCGACATCGCCCTGTCTATTATTCCCGATGGGGGGAGCGTTTCCGGCCGCCGTGGACAACGACGAACACGTCTGGATGAAAATTAGTCCAGTTTCACTGCACGGGGGGAGTGTAACCGACGTGATCGTTTGATCGTAATTATCATGATTCTTAGGATTCTAATTTTGCGACATTATGTTGATACAAGCCATAAGTGCGGGAAACACCGATTTATTCTAATCCATAATACGGTACCCGAGGTCTGTTTACCTGAGGGTAATTTACAAACGCCCGGCTTTAAATCCCGGGAATTTCGCAGTCGCCAGAAAAAGGCAGTTACGGGGATTAACAGCGAACTAATTAAAAGCCACCGAGCCACAGTTCGTAGTTCACGAAGGAACCCGAAGAATAGTTCGGATGTGATTAAAAAGGGGGACTTTGGCCGAAGCAAAGGTCAGTAGTGGACAGAGACGAGTGAGTAGAGACCGTCCGGCCAGTGGTCGTAGTCGAGACTCCCGTCTCCTACAAAGCAAGCAGGCCACTTGCATCCCCAGCCTGAGACGCTGCGAGAAAACTCGGCAGGAACCGCCGAACCCCAACGCCCACCGTTCGAGTGCAGTCGAGTGCCCTTCGCCTCCTGCCCTCCAACGCCGTGATCCCATCAAGGCACATATCCACCACCGCAGGAGTCACACTCGGACGAGCAATCGTGACTCGTACCCAGTCACATCTTGTAACCATAGAAAGTCTTTCATTTCTCCTGCCTCCCACCTGAAGGATTCCTGAACCTGCCTCAAGGATAGTCGGCCCCGTACCCCCAGAAGCATAGAAAGTGACTTGACCAGCACCCTACATGTTTACAGTCTTGTAACGACAATGGTCGCTTACAAGTAATATATTCCGACAACGGAACGAACTTCCACGGGGCCGACCGAGAAATGAGAGAAGCTCTATTAACCTTGCATAATGACACCCAGATTCAAGACCACATTGCCACTCAAGGAATTGAGTGGCACTTTCTTCCGCCCGTATCACCCCATATGGGCGGAGCGTGGGAGCGGCTCGTGAGGTCAGTGAAAAGAGCCCTAGAGGCGGTTCTGAAAGAGCGGGCTCCCCGAGAAGAGACTCTGCTAACAGCCATGGCAGAGGCAGAATTTGCAGTAAATAGCCGGCCACTCACACACCTGTCGGTCGACCCCCGCGACGAGGAGCCACTCACACCTAATCACTTCCTGCTGGGGTCTGCAGGAAAGCGGCCGCATCTATCACTGTATGGCCCCAAAGAGGAAGAAATCTGCCTGCGGAAGCAGTGGCGCATCAGCCAACAGTTAGCAGATATGTTCTGGCGGAGGTGGCTCCGAGAGTGCCTGCCAACAATCGCCTCAAGACAGAAATGGCAGCAAAAGAGCACCCCAATACAGAAAGATGATCTAGTACTCATCGTCGACCCTGCCCTACCACGCAATAGCTGGCCCCGGGGACGGGTCATCGAGGCCACCCCCGCAGCTGACGGCCAAGTACGAGCGGTCCGCGTACGCACGAGTACAGGAGAATACACCAGGCCAGCAGTGAAGATCGTCGTTCTCTTGTCGGCCACCTCTTTAGGACCTCCAGCAGCTGAGAAAAGCAGATCGTCACAGCCCCAAAGGACCGACTGCCAAGAACGCCGACGCCTGCGACCCCGTCCTAACTGATAGGGGCACAGAAGACTCTGCACCGGGGGGAGTATACCGGACGGGTCTTGTGGGACCTCTCACCACGAAGCGCTACTGTGGAATGGTTAAAAAATACTCCCCGCGCAGTATTTACGATGCCCTACCGGACGTTACCCCAGTCCTCATTTCCCCTCGCCTGCTAAGGCTCTGAGTGGTTTTGATTGGTCGTCGCTCGGACCAATCCCAGCCTCCTCGGATTGTTTAGCAACGCTAAGAACTCAGGATAACTGTTTATTCAATATTTTGGTTAATTTTAACGGAGTTCGGCCGATAAAATAAAATAATAAATATCGCAGGAAGATAGGCCGGACTGCTCTTTGTATTAAAAACTAATAAATTTAAATATATGTTCAGATGTAAGAATTATATGTAAGAATTCCCCGATTATAACTGGGCCTGGGACCCCATATTCTTTCTTGTTTTCATAATAACTAAATAAATAAATATGATAGAGAGAAGTAATTTGGGTTGAGAGAAAGAATACAAGACTGCCAATATAATGAAGAATATTAAGATTTTCTGAGCATTACCCAGCGCGTGCCACGAGCTCAGAAAACCCTCGCCTCAGGCAAATTCGGGACGCGCTGCATATCGCGCCCGGCTTAGCGCCCGGGAGTATAAATACAAGCACACGGCCCGTTCCAAGGCAGTCTCATTTCTTCGCTCAACCCAACGCTATCTCTTCAACTGGAACCTACAACTGCCTTTGACTTCTCACCTTTGGATACCCGACCACAGCAGAATCTACAAAAGTCGACAATGTTTCCCTTTTGCAAGGAACAATATTTGGAAATCCAGAGCGAGCCCGACGCCCGAGACATCACGGATACGATAACGACTTGACCAGCACCCTATTTTTATAGTCTATGGACCGGACCCTGAAGTGTCTGGAACAAGACAAATTGTTCATCCAGAAGAAGGGAGCTTTGCTCTTGAAACATGTAGATATTTACATATTAAATACAGTGGTTTTAAACAAAATAATTATTATTGATTTATTAAACACGACTCCACAAAGATATTTTATATCATTTGAAGAAATTATAATAATAGTTTAATATTGGTGCGAGCCTGAAATTTTGAACAAAATTCTTAATTCTATAATCAGGAAGCAGGTTGAACAAAAACCCCATGATGATGTTCCTTAGTAGCGACCATAACTAGGCATTTAATCCTGAATTGTATATATTTGCTGCATTCGCCAAGTTTGTGCGTATTCTAAACATGCTTCCTGGTAACAAATCCACCCTGAAAACCCTACACGGTATCGCTTTCCATACCTAGAAGTTCGTATTCCAGCAGTGTCGATCGGTAAAAACAAACAACCTGAAAGATAAGCTAACCAAAATCCTAACCGGTTGGATGTGATGTGCCAAACATTTGCGTATTTCCAAAGAATACCTACCAACAAGATTATAAAATTTTGAAAAAGAATTATATGCCCATACCTCTTCATGTTCTCTATGAAATTTTTCTTTTTTCTTCATCGCTTCCTGTACTTTTAACTGAAACAAAATACATTTCACATTAGATTGTGAATTCGTGTCTGAAAATGTTTATGTCCTTACGAAAAAACTTTTCTCAAGTTGTCATTTGCAGAAGGTTATCTTATTCCATTAAAATGAACAACCCAAGAAAATATAATTGGAATCTTGAACATTCACGAATATAACAAGTTATTTTAATTCAAATTACGGGGGTTTTTAGCTTAAATATGAAAAAGATCCGAATGCTTCAAATTTCACAGGGTAAAATCTAAAAGACAGCATAGAGAAAACATTCGAGGAATATTTAGTAAAAATCTATTTGAACATATCGAACCATGCAAGTCATGCTCTGAGAACTAAGATGATTAGGTAAGCCAAAACATAAGAATAAAAAAAAACAAGAACATAAAATAAAATCGATTACGTTAAGCTAAAACTTTATAGCTGTGGACGAAATTTTTTTACAAACGAATAACAGAATTAAGGGTTTTAAAAGTGCTTCATGGTCATAAACTTCTAAACAGAAAACAAATGATCATCGCCAGGATTGAGTGAGTTGACTAGAAAGTTTGAACAAAGCGAGCAACGTACCCTTTTAAGATAGAAAATGTATCTACTTTTTCTTTCCTTTGTCTCCTTAAAGGTATCAGAGAGAGATAGTTTCAGACTCAGGAGCGCTTTGAGCGTCATATATTTTATGACTTGGCGATGTGGATACATAAAGCAACGACTGGACATTAGATAACGGAGTCTAATGCTCGTGCGATAATCATGTACGACTCAAAGTCATTTCACGGATCTGACCGCTTTATGTTCCTTGTAATATAGTATTTTCTTTTTAAGGATTTTTTATCGGTTTTTTAATTTTTTGTACAATCTTTGTCCACTGATTTTTTGGCAAGGCCTAATAAAGTTGTTTTATTAAAAAAGGGTAATGAAATTCGTGCTGTTAATAAAGTGAGATAAAATTTATTCTTTACCCATGACAACATAAATTATAAATTACCATCTTCCAAAAACCTACTCTTAACCGTTTTCACCAAGAACACTTTCACAACAACCCTGTATTAGAAAAATATCTTTTCTGTAGGCCTTTTTAATACATTGTTTTAAAACATTGGTGAACTTCTTGGTGAGATAAACATGACAATACATATTCTACATTATGTGCATAGATTTTTGGTGGAAAAAAATGTTTTAAGTGCTTTATGTAACATTGCTGGTGTGCCAGTGAGAAACGATGTCATACCTATTTAATGGAAAAAAACTTCATAGTTTCGATTTAAAGTGACTAAATAAAGAAAGCCTCATGCAATAAATAGCCATTGATCGAAAGCTATAACACGTGTCATAACAAAACAAGTCTGCAATAAAAATCTGTATCCAAGAATCTGATCAAGAAAAAATACCCCAAACCTGTAAAAATAACAACAACATGACCAATAAACCAAGAAGAATAGACCAAAACATGCGAAAAATTTCTTAACCAACAAAACATTCACAATAAAAAAAATTAAAAAACCTTCAACCAAATTTTAAAAATTCTTTCATATGACCAAAACCCTATCAAATTTGCAACAAGTAGTGTAACCCAAGATCAAGCAATTCTTGGTAGTGCGTGCGTCTCGTCGTCTCACCCTATGAATAGTTTCTTCGAAGGTGTTGGGCACTCCCCCGTTCATCTGGAAGTATCGGAGTCGGTCGTAGTCCCTGGGGTCCACCATTGACCTGAGCGCGGTGTCGCCTGGAGGGCAGAACCCCAGCATGCCGCTCTGAAGGACGCTGTCTGGGGTGTCCACCTGAAGGTAAGGAGAGTAGTCGCTGTTTAGGACGGTGGTTCAATGAACACTCTACATAAATGCCTTGACTGTGGCAGTAGAAAATAGTACATTCAAGTCAACACTCGGGCTGGTCGATAACCAAGTAAGCACAGCAGACGCACTGTGGTTGAATGTTATAAAATCATATTTTATTAGTTTGAAACCCAAACTAGTTGTAAGTGCTCTCAATTACATACACTATTTTGATTTAGATTTTTTGACTTTTGAGGTACTGAGTCGTGTTGTTCTTCCCGTTTCTTCTTGAGTCAACGATTCGGAAAGCCTTAAAGTGCCCATCATTAGAGATGTTTTTCATTTGCAAATGGACACTTAAATACTGACCAAAAGGTTGGCTCAAGAAGGAGGGAGCGGAACATAGTGTGATTACCGAAAAGTTAAACAGCACATCGTTGGCAGAGAGAAACTTAAAGCAATGTTTTGACTGGTGTATTATAAATTTACCAATTTATTATGTACGTGTACGTGATATAAAACAAATTTAGAGAGACGCATAAGACGATCTGTTCTAGTCCTATCGCAAACAATGAATTGAGAGAACCAAAGGAATGTTTGTAGAATTATTGAATCAGTGAAATGTTTTTGATAACATGCACGTTTTGAAGTGAATTTCAATAAAGCATTTTTAAATTTTATACGAATGATCAAATACTCTCATTTAAATATGAATCATAAAATCGTCGAGCTGTACGCGGCGACCACACGTTATTCCTCATACCAGACATTTGCCGGTACGAAATCAATTGCAATACGTTATAGGCACCGTAACTATAACGGCAGATATTTATTACACCAACAGAGAACTGTGAAACGGTGCCACTGTCGTGATATATGATAATTACCGGAGTTGACAATGTTATAAATAACCATTACGCAGCCCGTTGCACTGCAAAACTGGAAAAGTTCCACAAATTCACTGGAATGTATATAATGATACATATGCAATGTATCTCCAGTTCCAACTTCCGGAGAATAGAGTTTGACCAAAAATAAACATATCATAAAAACAGAATCATGTATGGTTTTAAATGCGAGGCACCTCACGAGTACGAAAAATCACTTTAATAATTTACATATATTACAAACTGATCATATGATCTATATTATTATTATATCGCTGTGCTAGTTCAAGTAAGTAAAAAAGATACAGTTTTGAAATAGCACCGAGATAAATATATATATTACATAGGCTGCTTTTAGAATCTCTATCAGTCGTTTAAGCGAACCCATGCTCCAATGCTGAGTTTGCATAGTTATAATTTGCATAGTTCTTTTGCAAATTTATTATTTATTGCAAAAATTAAACATATATCTCTACCTATTGTAATGATGTATTTAGAAATTAAATTTATGATGTATAAACCATTTTCAATTTGAAATATTATTAACTACTTCTTAATTAAATATTTTTTTCCTTTCACTAGTCCAATTTTTTGCATAAATAAACGCTTGTTCTTGCCTTGTTATCAACAGACATTCTTGAATTTTATCTTTGTTCATAGGGGCTCTCATTAGTCCAAAATTTTATATACCTTCAATAAACACTTATTATTGCTTTATTACTAACAGTTATTCTTGAATTTTATCTCTGTTATTATACACGCTCATAAGGGCTCTTTATTGCTTACATATTCACATTATGTAAGCAATAAAGAGTTTTATATGTTTATACTTTATGTTATACTATGCAAAAGCCGAAAGGCGTTAATGTATCAAATAGAATAAAATTAATTTGAGTTTTATTATATCGCACGTGCGAATGTGATTTAAAATCAAGAAATTTGGGCATCCAATCATTAATGGACCACTCCTTATGGTAGTACATTTGAAAATGCATTGTATTAAAAATGTGTGCCAATGATAATAATAATAATAAGAGTTCATTTCTATAGAGCAGTTTTATGAAGGTTCACCTCAAGCGCGCCGTACTGCTCCTCGGAGCGCTATTCCCGTTCCTTTTAAGGAAGATTCCTTAACTTTTTCCTTAGGGTTAAAGCCTTCTTACTTAACTGCGGTTCCGATTCTCTCAGATGACAGATGACAGCTGAATTCAGCAGGCGACATTCATCAAAAATGTCAATATTTGGGACGTTTTAACAAGAGAAAAACTCAATATTTACGATGTTTTAACAAGAGAAAAACTCAATATTAAGTATGTTACCAATTACGTTATTATTTACTTTAAACATAATTAGCTAGTAAACATTATTAAACATTATATAGATGTCTGGCGTTTGGGCAGACCAACACCAAGCGTCCCGTCACGCCGCCCAGGGGCGTCACCAACAAACACAAAGAAGATTGGAGGGCCTAATGGATCAGTCCCCCCGGCCCCCGTCCTCACCCGCCGCCCAACTTCACATAACTCCTATCATTTGTATTAGAGTCTTGCAATATATCATAAGGAATAAATACAGTTAGCTTCTTTTTTTTTTAAATTTAACATGTATGAAAACTTAGGCCAAGCTGTATTTAGTTTTTAAAATTTAACTGCATCCCTTTATATGGTCTATAAATAATTTGTAATGATAACCTGTCCAAAAAAAAGAAAAATTTCATAGATGTTATATAAGAATAATGTAAGAATAGGAAGTAAGATTTGTACAGCGCCCTTCAGGTGATTTTTCACAAAAACGGCGCTATAAAAATCATTCGATTATGATTATTATTATTATTACCATTTTTGACAATTCACGTCAAGCGCGGCATTGAGTCGGTACGACCGGCGAGTCCAATGAATTCGATTCCGAAGGCGGTGGACTCACTCCGAGTTCGCAAATCCGGATTCACTCTTATCGAACTCACACTCAAGGAACGGCAAAGGTTTTGGATTAGAGTCAGAAACGAAAGGCGTCCCTATTCATTAGTATAATATGAACGATTTTTGATTCCGGAACGGCGGACCTATGCGGACCGAAAGTCTGGCTAAACTCGGAATTTGAACCGAGTTTTTAAAATAAGTGGAATAACCTACCTCTTCGGTCGGCACAAATTTAATTGTCACTTTTAGAACTAGAGACAATAAAACGTCATTACTATTTAATGAGGTAGGTACCTTTATTTATAAAACGTGATTCTTCGTTAGAAGGCTTATTTATGATATTTAAAAATAAAATAAAAATGCATTAAAATGAATTATGATATAATTGTTTTTAAAAGTATTAGTTCAAAATCTTATGTCACTAGAAGATATTTCATCAATTTGTGTTTTCGAATAATCTCTTGACAATCTATTTAGGATCTTTTTACTATGTCTCACCGGAATTCCGCAGTTAATCTTTAACCTAAAGAAAAACGTAAGGAATCTTTCTTAAAAAGAGCGGGAATAGCGTTTCTGGTTACTAAATGTTTAAGTTATATCTAATTTTGAAACCGTCAATTCATGGTGAAATTCCATTGTAGTATGACTTTTTTTAATAAAAACCTATGTAACTATGTAACTCTATTCCACGTGTTTATTTCAGACTGTACTGGTTTCTCACAATCACGGGCATCTTTAGACAAGTACAATTTAAACTAAATCTATGGTACTAAAATCGTTGAACTGCATTTATTTTAGATCTTATAAGCATTCACTTATTTCTGTATTTTAATGAAGGTATGCTCTGCCGTAAGCTTTTTAGCGCTATTATAAAAAAAAAAAACGTAATTATTTGAAATGTTGAATAGTGTATTTTTTTGTCTTATTTGTAGCGATTTGGCAGGTCGTACATTCAAAATACATGAAAGTCTTTGTAAGGGAAAATGACAAATTCAAAGAAAATACAAAAAATCATTATTTGCACGAACCGCCACCGCTTTCGTATTTAGAAAAGTGTGTACCTGAGCATATAAATGTCACGGCTTTCTGAAACTAAGTACTTTAGCGAAGATAAGTTTCTTTTCTCATTGCCTTGAAATTGGTCGTTGCATTGCGAGTAATACGTAACGCGAGTGCGAGAAGTCTCATAAACAAAACGCCATCTCACGGAAGCGCCTCGTAGCGCCATAAAGCTCATATCAAGGGCGTTCACGCTAACAGAAGTTTCAGCGGGCGACGCTTGTGACAGTAAGAAATACAAATCACGTGTAGGTACTTTTAAGGTACAGAAACGAGAAATTACCAAATAAATAAAGAGAATATATTATATTATGATTAAAAACTTTAGTACTTTGTTTCCTTTATTTATTTGGGGTCGAAGTGGTTTGAAAATTATTATTTCTATTTATTTATTTTTTTTATTTCTAATTTTGAAACGGATAATTCGTGGAAGAATTCAATTTTAATATGGATCTTTTAATTTTTAAAAGAAAAAGTCATACATTTTAAAAGCCAAACTAAAGTTGGAAGATGTCCGTAGCGCGTAATTTACTATTTGCATCGATTTTTATATTACGTAAAATGTTCGGCTTATAACTTATTTTCTATCAGGAGCTACGAAATGAAAGATACTAATTAAAATTCTCTTTCTTATGACAAAATATTCATTGATGGCAAAAACTGTTAAAACATTACTTTAAGTTCATTTGTTAAGTATTGGTCAACATTTTCTGTAATTCCATTATTTAAGGAAAGCGTGTCCCTCAGACTTTGGAAGGGAGATCCTGAATTTGTATCTTTAAAGGGAGTGGTCATTCATTCATAACATTAAAAGAAATGAGATGTGTCATGGTAACATGACGTACGTATTCGAAACAAAAAAAAACTAAATTTATCTAGGTATTTTGTAATATTAAAGATTTTCTTAAAGAAAAACACGCTTTTATTTTTATATGAATACCGCACAAGAGCCCCAACTGCTCCCAACCGTCTGGAGCCAGTGAGACTATGGCATTCCCAATTGGGAAATGTTGTGAGACTGAAGGTATTGGGGAGGGGAAGGAGAAGGGGAAGAGGAAGGTGGTGAAATACCTGGCTATTCAGATCTGTTCACCAAACACGGCTAAAAGCCATTTCAAGCAACGTTTTAATTCTGAATGGTGGTCTTTCACCAGGGCGATACTGAGAGTATCTTCCACTCTGGAACGTGCGCAAATATACTGTATGTTATTTTTTAAAAAATTAATTAATTGTGAAACAACACAAATTAATTAAATAAAATTTACTTGCGCACGCAGGGATTTGAACCCGCGACCTTCGGATTCGTAGTCAAGAGCCTTACCCCTCGACCATGGAGGCCGTCAAACCGTTGTTTGTAAAAACAATCAAATACTGATTTTCTGAATTCATGTAATAATATTAACATAATCTAGGTATATAAAATGCTAGAAGAATAAACGCTATTGTCAATATATAATATAATTATATTTTCCAGAAACAAAAATAAAGCAGTATTCAATTACTCCTTAAATTAAATGACAACAACAGTAGACAATCTCAAGTATTTGTGATCTTGGAATAACCCTTGATAGAAAACTACAATACAACGTACATATACAGCAAACCACGAATAAAGCCGCTAAAATTTTAAACAAAACAAAACTCAAGACATAAGACCTCTGAAGAAGGGCAGTGTGATTTCTCCGAAACGTCAGGAGTTAAAAAGTCCTTCTGACTACATTACGTGGGTAAATCGAGAAAATTATTTTACATCTTACACCCGTGAAAATCTCAACCATAACATATATATATTCCCTCGTATCTTGTATCTTGATGAAGGAAGCTTCGCTTCCGAAACATGTGAATATTTATAAATTAAATAGTCGTTTATACAAAACATATCTTATTCCATTAATTAAAAATGACGCCACAAAGTAATTTTACGTTCATTGAAGAAATAATAATTTATCATTAAAACTAGACATTATTTATCATGTTAGTTGTGTATAAAGAGAAAAATTCCACGACAATAGCTTCGATTCATCTAGACCAGTGGTTCCCAAAGTCTTTTGGCCCCCACGGACCCCTTTTCATACTCAAAACTTGCCCACGGACCCTGGGTGGAAAACTACATAAATGCATAGTAGAAATAATACAATTTTAAATGTGATGTCTTGAATGGTAAATGGTGAGATAAAAATAAAATATAAATAAAGCATTTTGTTGAAGAAGAATGTATTGAAATTATAACTTTTATTTTAAAAATTAAAAAAAAAATGTATGGCTTGGATGAAACTGATGGGATGTTATGAGTGTGTTTATGTTTGTGGCAACCGCAAATCCCCACGAGTATTAATTTCTAGTCGGTTTATTTTTTGTGATGAGGATCATAACGGCACTGAATCCACGTTCTATCAAATAAGAAGACGGAAAGCAATCAACAGCTTCTGTACAATAACTCATAATGCTGGATATAAAATTGGGATCTGTTTTTGTAACCAGAAGTTGTCGTATCCTTGTTTAAACATTGGTTTCAGCTCCTAATTTGTGGATAATTCAATAACTTGGTCCTGTATGAGTATGTATTCATCTGTATTTGTGCTCTGAGTTTGACTACTTGCAAAAGGGTTCACCACCCAGTCAGGAATATCCAAGTGAAGAATGTCTTCAAATCTTTGGTTAAGGTCCGAATGAAGCGCCGTGAAGTTTTGACAATAAGCAAACAAATCTTCATTTCTATTTTGCAATTTTGAAAGATTTGGAAACTGAGAACATTCACCACTTCCCAAGTTTTGTTTGTATAGCAAAAGTTTTGAAACAAACGCAGATATTACACTTTTAGTTTTGATTAAATTTAATGTGTCACCGTAGTTTTAAATTAGTCTCGTTAAATCTGGCAAATAAATCGATCATATTAGCGATGCCATTTTTTGAGATAGTTAAATTGTGGCGCAAATCATTGTCTTTACTCTCCACGAATTCCAATACTGAATCAAAGAGCGAATAGAAGCGATTCAAATATAAACTTTTAAATAACCAACGTACTTCTGTGAAGTAGTAAACGATTATAGTCATCATCATTTTTCAAACATATTTGAGCAAATAATATATCATTTAAGGCATTCCTTTTGATTATATTAACTGCTCTAATGACATAATGTTGTGACATTCACTAAGATTTTTTGCGACCAAATGATGTCGATGAATGACACAATGTACCGATAATAAACATTCGGTATAGCTTGTTTTAAATATGCCAGAAAGCATCGTTGTCGTCCTACCATTGCCGGAGCACCGTCAGTACCAACGGAGATGATATTGGTCAAAGGTATAGATTTTACATCGAAATATCCTTTTAATTGACTAAATAATGTTTCACCTTTTGTATCAGTTTCCAAACATTTAGCAAATAACAATTCTAGGGAATTTTTTTCTTCTTTTACAAATCTTACATAAGTTAAAAGTAAAGCTTCGTTTCCTGATAATGTTGACTCGCCAAGCTGTATAGAGAATTCAGATGTTTTAAGTAGTCACATAAAGAGTTTTCTACACATTTCGCCTATCCTTCTTTTTCGTACAGCATTATTACTCAATGAAATTTTTTTTATAATATCGAAAGCTGGTTTGTGCAACACGGTGCGTATTACCTAACTTACAGCTGGTAGAATAAGTCCTTCACCAATAGTGTGCGGTTTTCCGGACTTCGCAATCATTAAAGAAGTATTAAGAAGCACGCGGTCCATCGTCATCTCTCTTAGATGTTATCCCTATGAGTTCTTGCAATGTCGGTGTTTTCAAATATTTTTCTTTGATTATTTGAAAAAACGTTAAATCCATATCTTTTTGGTCACTAAGGATTTTTATTAAAAGTTCCTTGAGCTTAGACGGTTCATTGAATCGTTTTAATACGTAGAAGACACATAGGTAAAGTACTATTTCCTGGTAACGGAATAAAGCCTTATTTCATATATTCAATCTGCATTTTTTCATCGGCTCACTCACACTGTTGTTATCTGTATAGAAAAAAAAAATATATATCAAAACTTTTATTTGCAACAAACCACTGTTAATTACATGTTTTTTAATGGAATGCTACAATGCAACGCTCCCTTGAATTAATTATTTGAAATGTAAGGATAAAATTTCATGTAAATGCCACATATTGTGTAAGTACTGATTTTGTACAAATTAAATTTTCAAGAAAAATAAATAATTTTAAAATTAATTAACAACAGATATGAATATAGCAGTATTCCAAACATTCGCGGATTTGGTTATTCAAGGAAGTAAACAAAATAAACAAAAATATAAAATAGTAAGCTATAATTTTAAGGGTGCATTGTATTAAATTATAAAACCCAATATGTCTTCTTTTAGAAAATCATTAATAATACATTCTTTAGAAACACGTCCGTGTTAGAAAAACTTACAATCCCTTCTTAATCCACGCTGCGACAAGACTAATTACAGGTGTATCTAAATACTCCCACATTTCAGAATATCTAAAAAATCTTCACTGGCTCAAATGTCCCGAAAGAATCCAGTTCAAGGTTTGCTGGATGGTATTTAAATCAATTAACGTGATGGCCCCAACTTACCTATCGGAACTCTGCATCCCAGAAAATTCCAATTCACGCCAGTCAACTCTTAGATCAGCGACGTCATCCGCCATCGGAAGGCTGAAGGAACTAAAGCGCACACCAGATACTAAGTAAGCGTGTCAGGCCCTAAAGCCTGGAATAAACTGCCATACGATCTAAGATTGATTAAAGACTCGACAGAATTCAGAGGAAAACTCAAAACTCATCTCATCGGACAGTCATATCCATGAATGGTTCAGTTACCTAATAAACAAAAAATTTTAATATTTGTATGTAAATAATAATTATCAAAAATCTCAAATAAAATCATGTTTCAAATAAGTACCTACTCTTCTTTTGCCAATAACCTTCTAATGTATAGCGCCATCCATTAAGGTCGATACTGTCATGTAATATTAATGACAAATAGGATTTAAACAGTAACTTCAATGTCATGCAATGTGCGGTGTTTTCTAATAAATGTGTCCCGTGCGTGCAAAGTCATATCAACTCAGCCCAAAACATTGTAATTTAACGTTTTAATCTGGAGTGCCCTACCAGGTAAGTATGTTTTCTGTATATGTACGAGTACATAATAAGATAAACCCTAGCAAGTAGTATTTGTACCGCGCCCTTGAGGTGATTTTTCACAAAAACGGCGCTACACAAATCATCCGAGTATTATTATTAAGTTTTAATAAAAAAGAAATCCTAAACGAATGTTAAAGGGTTACTGTACTATATATATTTTTTAAATCAACTTACAAAAGAGTATAACTTTGCTTAAATAAATTTAAATTAAAAAGAGATATCAATTTTATTCAAATATACTTACGCAACGGAAGCGCGCAATCTGCGTAACAATATAAAAAATATATATATTATACTTCTTTTTGTCCAAGACTATAAAAATTTGTTGTATACACTTCACATCTCACATAATATAGAACTAGGCATCCATCTATAGGACAAAAAACGGCTATAAAATTCATCTTAGCAATCAAGACGGAAATCACAGGGAAATAACAAAACTAGAAAGAACCATCTGTTCAATGACTAGAATGACTTTATATAAATAAATAAAAAAAAATCATTTAATAAACACAATATCCGTCTTCCAGGGGGTAATAAACCAACCCGAAAGCAGTTTTTAAAAACATAATAAACAGTACCGTCAGCAATTAAACAAATTTCGAGTCGTAAATAAAAACAATATTAGAAAGCAGGGGAACTCACTCCCGACATCGATGATATATATACCATAGATTTAGTATTCATTGTGCCAGTCTGACGATGCCCGTGATAGGGTGAAACCGGTCCGATCGAAAATAAATAAGTGTAAAAAAGTTACAAAGGTTTTTTAATAAAAAATGGTTTTTAGTGCAGTTTTAAGATTTCTGCTTCAGACTGTATTTGGTGTTTTCTATTTCAGATATCCCTGTTTTGTATTCAGCTTTTTATTTTAAATGTTTTTGTTGTTTTTTATTATTGAAGGAGTGGGAATAATTTATTAAAACATTTTTCATAGGGTTGATTTATTTACGATGAAGAGAATAAGAGATAATTTTTTGATATCTCTTAATCATTTAAATGAAAATGATGTCACAAAGTGATTTTTCCTAAATTGAAGAAGTGATTTGTTTAAAGTTTATGCTTTTATCACATACCGAAAGATTCTTCGTCTTTTGTTATTAATTTTATATTACTAACAATGAATAGTTCTTTTTACAGTAAGATGAAAGGAGTAACGTTGATGCTAAATATTTTCCAACTTTCTAAAGCTCTACTCGTGCTCTTGTAATTAAATATGTAAGAATCTAATATAATGAATCTGTCAAAGCATTAAAATAGTACAAGCTACTGAATGGTCTTATCTATCACACACTCTTTGGGACATATATATTGTGAGTTAACAAATTCACATCATAAAACGGAAAGAAAACCTAGCAGACTATCTTCACAAGATGTGCAATTTTATGGCATTATTTTTAGTACCCTGAAATCTCGACCATTGAATTGACAATTCTCACGGTTAATCCAGACATCCACTACGTCCATAAAGCAATTTTACTCTGGGTCCGTAGAGCAGTTTTATGCTGTGTCCAGACTAAGATATCTTTATCTCCCGCTGGTCCACGGGTGTAAAAGTGTATGCCATTTGAGGATTAAAGCTAAACCTTGTATCAGAAGCCGCCACCTCTGGAAGCTGGGGTAGCTTAGCGGGTGTAGGGCTGTTTTCTCGGCAGAGGGACGCAACCCTTAAATAGCGAAAGGGTGACATGCAAACCCGCGATTAAATCAAACATACACCGAGGTTTAGTGCAGGGATGAATATGAATATGAACAGACATGTCTAAAAACAGCATCTGAAATAAAATAGTTGGAATAATTACTAAAAAAAATATTATTATTGAAACATAACTAGAGGATTGGATTAGAAAAAAAATTACAAAACAATGTTTCGTCGTCAACCTGGAAGGTCAATAATTTAATGGTGGAAGAGAAATGTTCAGTTTTATTTTACCAAAAATCTGTGTATAAAAAATGCAAAACACGGATATACCCCTCACAATTTCAGTTAGCGGGGGTGAAATGCCATGAAAGGATAAGAGCGTCCTGTTCTAGTGGCCGAGCGTGTCCTATCATTCCAAAGCTCTCGTTAAGTCTCTCTAATGTTTCAAACGAAGTGCATGGCACTTCGTAAACCAGAACGTCTCAATTAACCACCATTAAAACCACGCCAAGTTATTGCTGTGTCGCTTTTGGATACATCGCTAAACTAACTTCGAATTCGTGAGTTTGCTGTATCTGGATTAAGTATTCGAGACTCTAAGGGTTTGGAGAGGTAAGTTTGCACGTGTGAAATTATTGTAGACCCGAAACATTTCTCAGATCAAAATGAACCTCAATAAATTACTAGCTCACCGTAGAAAAGAAGAGAGCTTTTGAGGTATGCTTATTGATTTTATTGGGGATGAAGAAACCTTTTTAACGACGGGAATTTGAACTCAATTGGTAAATGAATTAAGCAAAGAAAGGGTGTGTTTAAGATGTCTCAGTTCGTACTGGGCTTTATCGATTGCACGGATTCACGCCAGTGTTTAATAAATGATCAACCGTAGCAGAGGTGTGATGTAGCTTTAAGGGTGAAAGTTAAAACGATTGCAAGGGAAGATTTTATAAATAGGTGGTAGATACGTATCCACTAAGTAAATCGAGGTTTTAAAAATACATGTACTAAAATTAATATTGCCCATTTATGTATTACTTCAACAACATAATAGAGTTAAATAATAACTTCATAGAATAGATTAAATGCAGACTTACAGTCATCGCGGAATAAGAAAAATTTTAATTTGCGGAATAAACATACATTAAAAAATAAACTTGTGTTAAGTTACTATAAATAGGTAAATAGGTAAATAATATCACAAAATTAAACTTAAAATCTGATGAGGGATGACGAATCATTTCAATTTGGGTGTTTTTGTCTACAACTTTTCAGTAAACATATCTAACAACAAGTTCTGTTTCACTACAGTGTTACTGCGCTACAAAATATATCCCAACTTATGCCATCAAACTTCTAATATAAACCCAGAACGAATGTCGGTCAGATAAGTAAAGGATCCTGCTTCTGGCTTGAGTGGGGTTCACTCTATTTTTCGGGAAGGAGGGGCAGGAAAAATACACCGAGGGATAAAGATCAAAGATTGTTTGACGTACAACTTCTAATAAAACCTCCGGGGCAGTTTAACGAACGTGGATCCGGTGACAAATGAGGACCCAGTGAAGACATTTCACCTTACCAATCAGCTAAAGGTCACTTAAGACAAATTGCTTTGAGATGGAGGGAGATGAAAGGAGATGGAATCAATCTCCGGCGAAATACGTCAGGGATGCTGACGATGTTAGAGTTCGTTAGCTTTCAGAAGGATGACCTATGATTACTGATTCGGTGATCAGCTTATCGGCTGTTTGGCTGTAAATAAAGGTCTGTGAGTAGTTTTCAGGCAACCAAGTCGATGGCTTACAAATAACAAAAATCATTTCTTTATATTGTTCATTTTTATACTTGTACTTTTAAGCGTTAAATAGTTGTAATGTTGATTACCTGTATGTTCATTGAGTACTCGAGGTGTGGTAATGTTTGTTTCCCAATGTCAGGATAAGTTTGGATAAAGCGGTTAGATTTTTAGAACTAGACCCGGTGGTTCAAAACCTGAAGTTTAAAAAAGGTTTTTTCGCATACACATTATGAATCGTGCTCTAGAGACCACTATTCTGACTCGAAGCTTTGCTTGGTATGCCTTTAGTTATATTTAATATACACATTTTATGTGCAATGAAGGTACAATGTACTTCTACATCTATTTTTTACTTCCCTCATTCTCCTCCCCTATTTCCTTCCGCTTCACAACTTTCTCGAAATTGGAGATCCATCACTGCACGAGCCCCGAGTACCAAATTTCTCGAATGGTCTATTATAATCAATTATCTAATATGTCTTGTGTCTCATCATAATAAAGATGTTAGCATATTTTAAAAATACACGTCATTAACCGACACCTGTTCAAATAAAAATAAGTTCCCGAGAATGTTTAATGTTGCAGTTCAGAAACCTTAATAGAATGTCTACGAATCTCAAATTCATTTGCACTTAACTTTATACACATAAACAAAATAAATATGTTGTAAATTGAACACGCCAACAAACCATCAATCATTCGAAAAATTAAGTTTAACGTCAGAAAAATTGGGTTTTATAATATTGTAACATTGAAGTACCTGCGTAGAAAATAAGTTTCGTTGATTAACTTTTTTTTAAAATAAGTGTGAATGTACTATATTAAATCGTTTAATGGAGATTCATGTTAACACGGTTTATTCAAATGGAAAATACGCGAGGGATTAATTAAGAATATACATTCTTTCGTTCTTAGAGGTAGATATTTTCAATATCAAAACATAAATGGTATGACAAATTATTATCATTAGGGCGAAAATCTCAGATATAAAATCAGACGTTGCGTGAAATTAACACTAACGATCCTAATAACGATAGAACTTTTCTAATTAAATATAGATAACAATTAATTATGTATTTCAGGTGTGTAAATAGAGAGATAGATACCTACGCACTTTTCAGATAATCAATAAAATCTAACACTAACGATCTTTGTAATATAATTTGATACTTACTATTCGATACTTACATACGTTTCATATATTCATTAAGAGTTGTTGATATTATCTTCTTCCATAATTAAATATTACAATGTGGTTTATAACCTTCCATAAGTTATGCTTGATAAACAGAAAATTATACGCTTATTTAATTAAGGAAATATTACTTTGTGGCATCATTTACAATTAAATGATTAAAAGATATTTCACGACATTTTGCATGGACCATTGGTTTCGAAACATGTTGATATTTATTCATTAAATAATGGTTTATAAAAAATATCTTTTAATTATTTAATTTTGAAATAATAGCTTCATATTATGTAAAACCACATGCATTTCACTCTCACTATCTCATATACGTTTGTAAGTGGAGAGGTTAGGTTTTTGAAGCTGCGAAATCAAGGGTTATAAAGTCATGATTTTAAACCTGAAATAAGCATACGCAAGTCGACACTGAAAAACATTTCTTTGCACAGCCCGCGTAATTTGTCATATCAACGAGCTGGGGGGAGATTTGAAAAATAAAATAAGCGGGGTCGGTCCCAAATTAGTTATCCCTCCATCTCCCTTCCTTTCACTGCTGGACCGTGGAGAGGGGAAGAGAGGGCTGACAGATGACTGTCGATTTACTCTAGGCTGGGATGTCAGCGTAGCTCATTGCCCCAGGTGATTATCCCGAGATGGATTATGATCCGCCCCGTGAAAAATGATAACTTAAGATTTTTAGACTTGTTGTATTTGATTTCTGTTCGCCGGCGTAACTTACGTCACTGACCCGTGAAATATTTAAGATGATTTTTTAAATTACTAATCTGTCTTAGTCTTGTTAAATGTGCAAATCACGATAAAACGTTTAGTTAAAGTTTTATGGGGGTGTTTGATTAGGGTAGTCACGATCACCGTCTGTGTGCGATTACGCAGTGTAAATTGAGAGTTCATTCTATTAACGCATCTTTAGTTGCTCTCTTCAACCAATTAGCAAGCTAGCAGGACCGTACAGTTCTTATAGAATGTATAACTGTCCATACCGGACCGAAGGGAGAAGAAAAAAACTGTGTTTTTACTGTTTCAACTTTTTTTATATCTTTTCTTGAGGTCGGGGTTAAAAAGCCATGGTCATGGAAGACATGATACAATAAAGTGAATCGAATACTTGTGTGGGGTCATGTCGAAAGTCGCTATAATACGTGAACGATGCAAGGAGTGTATCCTAATACACAGTTGTTCGGAAGTTCATACTAGTTAGATAATTAGTTCTACTGGGATATGACTTTAATGATTCCATAAAAAAATAATTAAAAAAAACTCTAACATATTTGTGATACTTCATAGATCAAATCTTAAATAATGAATTTCTTCCATGGTATTAATATTGTGTGAGAAAAAAATCTATATTAGTGCAATAAATCCGGTCAGTATTTCCTTACTGAAAATAAAGTAATGGGACATTTTGAATCCTTAAATCCATATGAAACAATATCTCCCTTATTCTGTTAAGTTGGCTGTCCCGGCAGTCACGTCCCAACAGCGGCGTACAACAAAGGTGCATTAGATCAGGAAGATAAAAGTGTACCAGACGGCCTGGCGTGGCTTTTTGTTCTTGCGGATAAAAAACGAGAGTGAGGTGCGCGGTAGTCGAAGAGCCCAGACGAACAGGTGAGAGAAGTACTTGAGACGAACCCCCTCACCCGGTCTGTACTCCTGGTAGATTTGGGTGTAGTTAATTACTCGGTTTAATTATGTTTCATACATCTTACGTGCGGTAGCTGTAGAGTGTTGAGACAGTCGTGTGTGAAATTCATCAAGAAGTATCTGTTTGACTGCACTCGATCTTTTGACGATATTTTCCCATTGAGAGAGACTTTTTTTTACTACTCGTACTAGTGTTATAGCTTAGCTGTGAAACGATTGGGCGGTTTTTGTGTTTCCTCGCTCCTGCAATATGTACTATCCTTAATTATCTTGAAAATATCCTCCACACAGCATCCCCACAGGCCGGCATGGTCCTCGAGGGAAACCTAAGATCTTCCCGTGTGCAGATAGAATGAATGTTAAAGATTCGTTTGAACTATAACACCAATACTGGCTGCTGGATACTATTGCATAGAAATTAAAATTGAATTGGTAGGAAATAATGGGAAATAAACATTTTAAATGTTACGAATTGTATCAAATCAGTCGATAATAATCATTTTCAACCACCATGCATGTGAAGATTTGTACCGACTGTTTCATTTGAAGGTCTTAACTCCCTCTGTGATATGTTTTCTCTTAGTGTTGTAAGGGATAAATTTGTTTTGTCTAGGTAATTTATTTAACCGACGAATAATATTCAAATGTGTTGTTTTATTATTATAACGTGACAGAGAATAGGGAGAATTGTTGGGTTCATCTGAAATCTGAATATTACTTAGAACAATCCGACCAAAAAATAAGGTAGATGTATTCCGAGGGGCTGACAAATAAAGTTCGTAAAAACTATATAAGCGTATATTTATGCTTTTACATCTAGAAAAGTCACTTGGAGAAAAACAAAAACAATTAATTTCTGCTTCAGACCTCATGAGCCATGTTGCTTTGAGAAAACATTTTTACTCAACACAATAAGACGACGTCAATGTAAACATTCGATTAATTCTACGCAGTACAAAAAAACAGGATATTAGATTAAAAATGGGAAATTAAATGGGTCTATTGTCGCGACCCTGATTTATTCTATTTAACTTTACCATTGTTAGTTTTTTGGGATAGAAAAAATGTATTCGAATGAAATATAAGAAAAACAAACTATATCGTTTACAATTTCTTCAAAAGATTGGTATTCACTTTGTGATAAGTATTTAAAGTGGTGAATACAAAGTAAATTTTTTAATTCATTTATAACATTTACGCTGGAATATGATTATTGAATAGTGATAAATTTTTTAATTATTTTGTATAATCATAATAATCTAAGACACAAGTAGTTTTCAACATTTTTGGCCGGCTACCGGAAATTGAACTTGGAACCTTCCACTATTCTGGTGTCTGCTTTAATTAATCAACTAATCTATAGTACCAACCTTCAGATGTTTTAATACGTACTATGATTTGACGTTTGTATTTAACATTCAATAGTATCATCACGGAGAACAATGCGGTAAAAATCAGGCCAGGTAAAAAGAATTAAGAAAAATGTATAATCTGAGCAAACACGCACACCAATGGTACCTATCTCTAATTCAAGTCATTTCTACACACAGTTGCAGTAAAATAAACATTGCATTGCGCACTTTTTGCTCCACATGAACTTAAATCCATTCCACACGCGACGCCAGCAAAACCTACGTACGTTTGAAGGCAACTTTCCATAAATTCGGTCGCTACTTTTCCACAAAACTTTTCAGTAGACTGTTCAAAAGGCAAGCTGACATTCGGTACTTACTTCTCCCATACAAAAGCTAGTTCAACATGTAGTAGAGTGGTAGTAGCGCAGTATGGATTCAGAGCACGTAGCTCCTGACTTATTAGGGACGATTTGCTAATACCGGATTCCGTAGGTTCTAATATAAGGGTTGTGATTCTCACTGGCTCAAATGAGTACTTAGCTGTATACACAAATTGCGATAATGCCCTCCATAACATGATCTCGTTTAATCCCGTAGATCACTGGAAACGGATAATTTAACAGGATTTAAGCGTTACACGTGAGGTGGGGATTTTTTATTTTATCTCTCTTTCATAACGATATTATAAAATTCATAAATTTTAACGTTCACGATTCTCAACAGATGTCTACATGAATTTGATTGTAACTTATTTGAGAGACAATATGTTGAATATAATAAGTATCGTTTTGTACAAAATGATAAATAAATAAAATACGCTGAAGTCCGCAACAGAATGTAAGCGGTCGCTCGGGGCTAAAGGTCATCGGTTCAAAACCCGGCAAAGGGTTTATTCACATACGTAATTTTAATACAATAATACATAATATAAATACACCCTGTTTCAAAAGAGAACTCTAAGAATTAGTTAGGTCACAAACCATTTGTTTTGCGAAGTAAAGATAATTAGTATTGTTTATTGCCGTAAAGGTCAGTCCTATGTTATATTTCCGTTTCCTTTGGCTAGAAATAAAGATATTATAGATAGATAAAACAAAGAATAATTTAAAATAATCATTTCCTTCTTTTGTTCACCTACCATCTCAGTAAGCAACAGTTCATTTCTAGCCCGATGGAGCGGAATATGGTAGATAATTTAAATTCAATTCAGTTTATAATATTATCCAAATTTGTTTTACCCAAGAGAAGTGCTGTTAAATTATTTTTCATGTGAAATGGTTATTTATCTTTATCGAAGAACTAGAAAGTTAACCTTAAATATGGCTAGAAAATTAATCTTGCCTAATATTTATAACATTTGGTGTATTGAGGCACAATTTATAACACACCCCATTCCAGAGTGGGAAATGCTCTGAGAATGGTCGTGGTAACAAACCACCATTCAGAATAGAAACGTTGCTTGAAATGGCTTTACTTGTATATAGTGATCAAATTTTAATCTCACCATAACATTCCTTAAAACAGAGATGATATTCTTCATTGGTTCCGGGTAGCTAAAACTCTAGTACGGTATAAAATAAAATACATGCTTATACAATATATCGATTTATCAACAACTGAACAATATAATAACTTCACTGCGTACACACAATATACGGAAAGTCAGAAGAAAAAAAAAAAAGAAATCTGAACATTTTTACCCACGCCAAATAAGCACTAGTAAAACTTTTGCGTTTCAACTTCAAAGTGAAACCCTATGTGCACAAAGATTCCAAATCCTGTTGACAAATTGCGGGGCTATAAGAGCCGCGATTTGGCAGTCAACCATCACCGTGTGTCGATTTTTCTTTTAGCGTAACAACAGTTAGAAAGTGCGTCGGCCCCGCTCCGCGAAACTAGGGCCATTGATCAGCCGGGACCGGGACCCGGGACCCGGGACCTGGAACCCGCCGCCGTTTGACAAATAGCCTCGGCCGAAATAAGGTAGCGATTTGGAAAGGCTGGAAAACTTATAGTGTTTGAGTTTAAATACACGATAAGGCGGCGGCGAATCGCTCTCGTACGATTGACACTGAGTTCAATTAATTTCTCAGTTTACATAGTTTGGTGGGTAATTGATCATACCGTGATTCATATAATCGTACATCGATCGCTATATGTACCTATATAAATGTATAATACACTTTATTCTATGTTTAATATTGAAATAGGAGCCTGATAGAGGAGTACAGGCGTACGTGTTGGGAAAAGTTGTAAAACTGATAGAAAGCTGAGTGGAAGATACTCTCAGTAACGCCCTGGTGAAAGGCCACCATTCAGAATTGAAACGTTGATTGAAATGGCTTTTAGCCGTGTTTGGTAACCAGATCTGAATAGCCAGGTATTTCCCCACCTTCTTTTTCCTCTTCTCCTTCCCTCCCCAGTACCTTCAGCTTCACAACATTCCCCAATTGGGGATGCCATAGTCTCACTGGCTCCAAACGGTTGGGAGCAGTTGGAACTCTTGTGGGGTATTCATGTAAAAAAAAAAAGCAGGGAAGGTAAAGTGGGGAATACCTAACAATTCAACAGGGGTGTCCACTATCCAGTCTATTACGTCTGCAAACTTCCGCATATCCCATGAATAGAGGAATCAAATTAAATGCACATTAGTTAAAAAAGTGTTATATTTACAGATGTTAACTTTTTTTAAAAATATAATATTTCCCAAGAGGGATCTCATACGACTAAGAACCTGGTAAGATAAATGATTGTGCAAAACGAAAACGAAACTCACTTATCAGAGAAACTAACGAGAGAAGATTACAAATGAAGGGAAAATGTAAGGTTTTTCACATGGTATTATCATCCCACTATTGATTCCCAGAGTAGCATTTAATTTGGCGAATTCACCATTGTTTCCTTGAAATGTGTAACGAGGCGTTAGTATTCCGACGCCGACGTCGCTACAGATAGGCGGCGTGACGCTATTAGGGATCACGCACGCCCGCCATCTATCGCCGTTACTGAATTAATGATGGAAATATTTTCTCGCTTAGAGGATTTGTCTCACCGATACTTATTGATGCGTTAAAAGAATACAGCATTGAAGTGCCTTTCTATAGAAGATTTACTAGTGGATTATTTTGTGTGTTATTATACTGTTATCTGTTTCTGGAACGAATGAAAAAAAAAAATACTCCGGAATACCCGGTAACCAAATACTTACCTCAGAGGTGTGTTCAAAGTCAGCAAGGAGGATTTGGAAGCGTTTTCAAATAAAGTCAACAATTAATTATTTTAAAAACACTATATAGTTACAATTTTAGAGCATTTTTAAAGATGATAATATACGTATTATAAATTAGGACTGACAGGATGATAATGCACATAGTAAATATATACGAGTACATATAAATACATAAACATAAACAAAATAAAAAAATCTGTGATTAAAACTGGTATTATATAAGCAGCAACAAAGCTTGGTGATTAAATTCAGCCTCATTGATGCTAAATATGTCAATATCCTAAGTGATTCTATTTAACAGCAAGATTGCACTCCTCACCGGCATGACCAAGGGCAAGTTGATCCAGCAGGTCGGGAGAGAAAACAGTATATGCTCTCGGTAACAGAGATAACCATCGGGAACATAGAAATCAGTCCGAAAAAATTTGCAGCAATGTGCACACATCCTTTCTGACTCCTGGATAGTTTATTTCGAGCATACCCAAGAGAAAGTCAGTAGGATAGAGAAATTTCTTCTGAACTCTCCCCGACATGAGGGAACACTTCATCTGGACTGCAAACCACCGACCCACTCTCAAGTCTACTACTTACCAATGATTTGTATAATATTATGAGTACCCGGGTGTCTCTAAAATTCCTCGCAGTGCGTGGGACGAAACTTTTTCAATTAAGTACTACAGGTCATTTCAATACGAGCATGACATATCAACCTACAATCAAACACGATACTACCTTGTGTTCAATCCTCTTTTCTTATACGTACGGCAAAATGGCGTGATGGTAAGTTTATCAGTTACTTTAGCAGTATGTTGGTAAGCGCTGGCTTTGCTGTGGATACGAAAGCTCCAATGTATCTTTGAGATTGAGTTTTGAGTACAGAGTTTATCGAGTGAATGCTAATTGGGGTGAAATTTGGTGTGGTATTGACTGTAATTAGGATATTGTTCGAAAGCACCTACGTACATAGTTAGTAGATACCTACGTATTAGGAAATATATACAAAATGCAAACACATACAAAAGGTTCATAATGAAGGAAGATGCATGCCGATCGTCAAGTTCTACTCTTTCAAGTAACTAATGACGGGGTGTTGATTCCCTTTGATGGGAGGTAACATACGAGTACATACCACAATATTATAATCAAATAAAACTAAGTTTACTTAGCATTTTCGGGGTTGTTCGGGAATTTTCGAACATTGTGAGCATTGAATTTCAATTAAATACGCTAATATTTAGTTAAAAAATATTTGAAGAATATTTTACTTACGCAATTATGAAATTCAACGCCAAAAATAAATTTTCTCATTTACATTTAAATATTCACGAATCGAAAATATTATGAATAAAGTCTAAAAACCTAACCAAATTCAGAATACTGATTGAAATTAGCAGCCAATCTTTTAAACCGCAAAATCTTTGAATTTGTATTTGGTCAAAAATATGCAAATATCTGACGACGCCGAAACTTTCTAAGCTAAATATTCGGAAATATTTACTTAAGAATAATAATTACGAGTACCTAAATGTATTATTCAGGACCCGAATCAAATACAAAGAGTACAGAAGCGCCCGGCGGTATTGGAGTATTTGTAGTAATTTAAGATAAGAACCGATTTTAGCCCCGCGGTAATGACTCGGGGAGAGTAAATCTGAGCCAATGATAGAATCAGACATCTTCGGAGTTTCTGATCAAACAAAAACCAAATTAGACGAAAGTTTGGCGGGCAATTAAAATTCAAACATCGGGATACTTCGCTACGGTATTCCGATGAGATTAGAATTTGGTTTCTTATAAGAGGATTCTAAATTAACTATTGAAATTAACTACTGGGAGACTTTTAGGAAGTTCATAATTACATTATTCCACTCTTGTAATGGTTATTATAAGAACACTAATCGTATTAACATAAGAAATGGGTTTCCGAAACCCCACACGAACTAGAAGTACTGTAATAAAGAATGGCAGAACGACTGAAAATAATCTATCCTGTTAAACATTTCACGAAAAAAACTGTTTTACTCGAAGAAAATTAAGCTGCCTCGGAAGAAGAACCTCGATGTTCAAATAACATATGGCAAAACTAAGTGTATCAAGTCTTTTGGGTCGTAGAAAGTCAGTAACTTAGAAAAGTGTTGAAAAATTAGTGACGATGTAGACAGTGTTTTGTGATGGTTCATACTGTCTACCCCTGTGAAATGGCAAGATGGCTTGTGAATCAAAGAAAGACTACGATTAATATGAGCCTGGGTTTTATTTTAGGCTTGTAGTGATTTTTTTAATGATGCAGTAACTGAATGAAACAAGTATATAATATGTACCTACTGAAGAGATAAACCGATTTAAGTGTTTGTAGGCGTGTCTGTGTGCCCGAAGAATATTCAATTTGATCTTACTTTAACCCTTGAATAGAAGCGTTCTACCTTAGCCCATTAATGGAAACGAAAATAATATTTTACTCCGATTTTAAATTAGGCGTTTTACTTCAATCTTTGATTAATCTTTATCGTTTAGGGTAATAAGTATAGCGTCGACTCATAATTAACATTTTTTCAGGTATTCACTGCCGAAAGTAATATATGGTTTGGGGATATTATGCCGTGTTGCGTTGACCTCCACCTTTAGCCAACGTTTCGGACAGCGTTACAGTATCCATCATCAAGGCATAATATCCCAAAAACCATTGAAGAAAAAAATATTGTTTAAATTGATCATAAATATGCATAATTCACTCGTTTATTGTATATGAGAAGCGATCAGTAAATTTCAATCAATAGTTCTCATCATACAATGAGACGAAAAATTTCTTCAGTGAAAAAATATTAAACTTACCTACTCCAAAAAGGCGCAAGTACTATGAATACAAACGCATTGTTGAGAAAATAACCCAAGGAAAGCATATTTCGAAGAAAGCTAGTGCGATCGGTCGGCACTTCACTGAAAAAACAGTTTGAAGTTGAACAGAATAAATTTTACTCCTTGCTTCCATTCTAGGGTTGAGAGAAATTGATCAAACATTTTCAATATCGAAAATATTTTCCGAATAGATAATCAATTTCATTGGGCTGTCCGGGGACTGGGAGTAGAGACATCAAAATTGACCACATCAGTTTACTTTTAAATCGGTCTAGATCACATTTCTATGAATTTTCTGTTCAGTGGCAGTAAAGATGACGAAATTAAATGTATTCCGCACCAGCTCTCACGTGGCCAAAGGGGATATAGAGGATTTAGCCGAGACCTTGTCCGCGTGAGTTTGAGTTTAACGGATTTAAATAAAAGACCTGCACGTGAGCAGATTTTAAATAAAAATAAATGCGTTTCAGGAATGCCAGGACATCCGAGCAGTATCTTGTTATCTCCCGTGCTGAGTCGGCGGGCACAACTGGAGAACTAACTAACCGTGAGGTCCCGATAAATACATACAAGGCAAGCGAGGAGGACAAATCTCCACGGTATGCTGTTCTGCCACAAAAAGACTGGAGCTTGCAAAAGATATGACACACTGTTCGAGAGACCATTAAAATTCAGTGGGCATAAAAGAAATACAGTATATGCGATATCCACACGTAAAATTATGTTTTACAATAATTTATCATTTAAATTAAAACTGTTTTTGTTTTAAGCCACTTTATTTTTATATATATTTCTGCATTCGACCGGTTTCGGTTGTACTCAACCTTCTTCAGGAATGTACACATATAATCTGTTTATATAAAAATAAAGTGGCTTAATTTTTTTTTTTAATTTAAATTATAATGTCAAGCCACAAAGTGATTGCTTCCTTCGATAAAATAATTTATCATTTTATCAACAAAATAAAGATTTAAGCCTTTTGATATTTATTTTATTTCCATATTAATTAATTTGTAAAAGGGTATTTAAAAAAAAAACTGATTTTTTAACTCAAACATTAAAAATAAAATATGATATACTAGTATAACGATATATTGTAGATAAATCAGGCTTAATTTACTACACAATTGATTTACTTCCATAAATGTGGGATTTTAAAAATGGGAATATACTCTACTAAAAGGAAAAAAAATTATAATATACAAGATAAAAATATCAACTTTATGTCCTACTTGGAATAAAAAACCTTAAATATTATATTCTTGTAAGATAAGATGCAAGATACGTTAATATTTTTACTACTTTCCAAGTGTGCCGATTTCCCGATACGCTCCAGATAGGAGGAGTGGAACTGCCAGAAGCGGAAGAGATGCTCCATTCAGATATCGATATTGCTCCGGATAAGGGAATCTGAATAGGCAAATGTTAGTAGAGCAATCCAAGGATATTATGCTTTTTCCGCGGTTAGAAGTAGGTAGACAGTACGGGGAAGGAAGGAATTTCTCGAATCCACGGCTCCGATAGATAATTTCTTTGAGATAAATGTTAAAGCGAGAATTCACTTTTAAAATATGCAGATTTTGAGAGCTTTGTAGTTTTTATGCACTCAATCCCAGTTTTTCTAGTGGAATTGAGGGGTCTAAAGGGTAAAGACAGACCTTTACCGCAGAATGCAGACAAATGGCTCAATTGAAGGCCCTATCCTAAACATAAAAAGAGTTTGGCTGAGGTTGGCGTTCAATGAATTAATGTAGTATTTTAAAGTGAACATAGCTAAGGTCATAATTAAAATTAAATTAAAACTATTGAACTTAGTTAAGAATTATTTGATGTCTAAGAGTGAATAACTACTCTATCGGAAATAATTTATTTTTTCTTCTGTTTTTGTAGTTATTTTGCGGCGTCATAATTAATAAATTAATAAGAATTACTTTGTTTACACCGTTTTTTACTATATGAATATCAACATGTTTCGAGGGAGAAGCTTTCCTGATCAGGATAGACAGCATAGCTACAAATAAAGACAAGTATAGACGAATGATAAACATAGAAAATAATTATGTAAGAATAAGCAAATTACAAACATAGACAAAAATAATTAATAAGTGATGTAAATAGGTAAGTAATAAATTAAAAATATTTTTAAAAATTATTACAAAATATTAAATAACAAATTATTTTTATTGTTGATATAAATAAAATCAAAAAAAAAAACAATGGCTGTTATTAATAAAATTTATATTAATAATATTCTAAATATAGGTATTAATGAGCAAATTATTTTAAGAGGTCGCTATTTGAAAAAAAAAAGTTATTAATGATGTTATAAGGTGTTAAAATTTTAGTATTATAACACCTGTTATAATTAGTAGAATTTCCTTTTTAAATTTCCAATAGAAAATATTTTTAGTATACTGTGTATACTGATGAGGAAAGATTCGCTTTCGAAACATGCATTTAAACAATGTTTATATAATAAAAACGGTGTTGTAAACAAAGCAATTGTTATTTATTTATTTTAGTTACATTTCGTTTCTGCACATCATTTTTTATTTATTTTACATAACAAGTAATATTTTTAAATATTTATTTATTGCAATAATTGATTGAAATACATTATAAACATGTAAATGCAATAAATGACTAAATATTTGCGTTTATAAATAAATCATAGCTTCGATTCAACAAATTATTCAACGATTTAGCAAATCACAGTTCAATGTGTGATAAGAACTTAAAACATGTTGAAATATATGTTTTATTTACAAATACAATGATTTCATTATTTGGTAATGAAGACGAAATCACAAATTACTTGTAGGCATTTCCTCAACCTCTCGCGAAACAATTAACATTGTCGTATAAACTTCAAGTTGCTAAGTAATATGACGGTTACATCAAATCCTCCCTTATTCTGTCAACATTTCGCCTTAAACAATGTTTCAAGCGGAGGGAGATATTTTCGTGTAGTCGGCCGTCTTTTGATGTTGTGATGTCGGCAAAGAGAATACCCGCATGCCGGAGCTGGAGCCGAGGCCGGAGACCGGAGAGACGGCGAATGTAAATTTCAAATTGGATGTACAATGTCAGACATGTCTGTACAATGTCAACTGCTGTCGGCGTTCGAAGAGTTATTCTAAATAATTATTGAGTAAGACATATTTTTAACCGGACAATAGGCCATAAAATGCAATTAATAAAATAAACCAAACTAAAATAGAAGGACAAGAAGATTTGCGAAATAAAAACAAGAGACCAAAAAAGAATTCAGATAGGGAATATCGATCGCTTCGACAACTTTCAGTTGCGTAAAGATTGAAGGTACCTATTCTTAAATAAATGCTAATTAAAAAAAAGAAAAATCAGAGCACATCTGCACAGCCTTTGCCGATTTTCTAGATCAATGCAAATATTTTTAACCTTCAACTTAAATTCTATCTGAGCTATAGTCATTTTTTTATCATAGAGCTATGAAGTAAATCACCGTTTTACAGTAAAGAATTGCTTAAAACGAAAAGAGTCCCGAAATTTGGGCAATCCTACTAGTAACTACTAGTAAGCACAACGTGATTGTGAAATCTGATCATAAATAAAAAGTGTAATAATTAAATATTTTTAATTCTCCCAAATCTTAAATGTGATAGGTCAACAATTACATGGATCAAGTAAAAATGGTTTAACATGAGATAAAAAAAAGTTTCAATACGATTAAAAAGGTTGAATAATCTCTTAAAATAATTCGTGTAAAGAATCTAACATGGAATACACAAAATCACCAGCCTACTTAGAAGTAAAAATAATATGTGATTTTTATTTGAGAAAGGGATAATCGAGAAAATATTCGAGAGCCCTGAGCTTTTAGTATTACGAGATGGAGGTAATTTTCGCCTACATCTCTCAGTATTATGTCATTCTATGAGCCGACACTATTCTGTCTGGCGCTTTAGGAGACGAGATATGGTATTACGTCGTCCGCTTTGACTTAGATTTTTTGCAGAAAAGAAAAACGATAATAGAACCTTAAGACGCAAATATATTATCACTATCAGTTTTGAAGAAAGTGTGGGAGTTACGTTTAAACTTAGATATTATACTAGCATTTTCCTTGGTAACTAAAAACGGTACTTACGTATTTTCTGGAATCAGTGTGAAAAGTTTTGGTTAGGTTCAATAGCTTAGATTTATCGATATAGATTTAGCCTGTCCCAAGTAGGTACCCATTTAAAAATTTCCACAGAAATACCTCTCCATTTACAGATAGAACATTAATACGGAAAAACGTATTTCCTCATTCGTTAACAAACAATATTCTGGTATTCTCGACAACGATGTGTGATCTTTTATTTTTTCCAAGTGAACACATTTTTGGTGATATAATGTTTCAATTAAAATGACTGATACGAAATGTCTGAAAAGTTTTGAAGTAAAATTGTATTGGATCAATTTTATTTTTAAGTAAATATGGATAGAAAATGAATAAATTCGTGAGGCGAATATTCGAAGTCTGACATTTTCTTTTAAACTTTGATCACGTATTATTTCGTCTTAAAGGTTAAAGTCTGGAATAGGTATATTTCAATATTATAAACGTTTTTAAAATTTAAGTCTTCATAGTGAATACAAGACAGTGTAAAAAGCTTTCAAACTCTTAATATGTGAAAGGACGCCTGCTCAAAAATAAAGCCAGTGTACCCTTCCTCCCTTCCAATGAGATTTTATCCCGGGGCAAAGGGGGGGGGGGAGAAGGAGGGCCTAAACATAAAAGGACCCTTTCAATTTGCGTCGAAAAATTGGCAAAGTAAGGAAACATTCTAAACTGCCGACATCGCGAGACAAGCACATCATATTAGTTTGAGGTCGATTCATATGAAAAATATGAAGGTGCAATCATTAATGCCAAGCTTTGTTCAATCTAATTATATAAAAAACATTCAATTTATGCATTAGGTATTAAGTGCTGGGATTAGTATATTGTAAATTCTGGTATATCAGTGCCTTCTTCAACAAGTCAACATCACATTCCAGTAAAATAAATTTGTAATACAATTTCACGTTGTTCAATTTAGATGTTGCAAAATGAGCATTTTCTCAGTCCTTCCAGATTAAAATACTTTTTATCGCCTCGGTGATAGAAAACCATTCAGCGTCAAGATACAGACATATATATTTATATTCAAATATGTATATATTCTTTTTTATGTGAGTCACAGCTGCTCACAACCGTATGGAGCCAGTGAGACTAAAAGTATTGAGGAAGGGAAGGAGATAGGGAAGAGGGAGGTGGGAAATTACTCTGAAGTATTCAGATCTGGTCACTAAACACGGCTAAAGTCATTTCAAGAAACGTTACGATTCTGAATGGTGATCTTTCACCAGGGCGATACTGACAGTATCTACCACTCTGGAACGTGGTGCAAATATACTCTATATTATTATGAAAGAACCAATTCTGAAATAACACAAATTAGTCAAATAAAATTTACTTGCACACGCCGGGATTTGAAAGCGCGACCTCCGTATTCGTAGCCAAGGATCGCAACCACTCAACCACGGAGACCGTCAGTTATAATAATAATAATAATTGGATTACTTCTATAGCGCCGTTTTCGTGAGAAAATCACCTCAAGGGCGCAAAAAGTTATGCTTGGTTTAGAACTGATTAGCTAGATATGTCGGGACGTTCCTCCTCTCCTTACCTACACCGTTATAACATTTCATTAAAATAGGTGTATGATGTTATAATTAAATTCTCTGCTGACGGTAGGACTGTAAAAAAAACAAAACCGTGATATAATGATAAAAGTAAAAATAATTACTGTACTTAGTTGGACATCGAATTAATTCACGGAGGCCGACGACATTTCTAAAAATCAATCACATGCTTACATTAATAGCAACCTATTTTAGGACGAAAACAAAAGAACACTTATATGATATTACATTACATCGGAAATTACTTATGGTCAAACATTGAATAATAGTCCCGATGTTGCTGCAGTTATTAGATTTGCTTCTAAATAGTATTTGGTAAATTGTTTAGTTTTCAAGTATGTTAATGTATCTTTCGGAAACTTTTATAACCGTAATTTCCTTCTGGAGCGAATTTCGGTCGGAGTTGAAGAGAACGGCAGAGAGCGGAAGAGAGCGGAGGCGAGCGGAAGCGACCGTCGACCCGCGAAATCCTCGCCTTGTATCGAGTAGCTATTGTTGGGGAGTGGTTGGCAGAACCGAAACGTACCAACCGAGTCAGCATATTTTACAGAATGGGGAAGGGGGGCGTTGTAACAGAATAGGGGGGCGCTTTGAACCTGTTTAGGATCATCCAGGATACGCCCATGAGACGCAACGCGTGACGTCAGCGTGTTTTTATCAGACAATTTTCAGCAATAACATCGTAGAAAAGTGATGAAGCCGTAAAAACATCGCAGGTTACGTTAAAATGTCAAGGCTAGTTGTTTTTCATGGCATTTTGAAAGTCTAAAGGATTTGAGAGAAATATTGAATGAAAAAAAAGAACCGTTGTCATGATATTTACTAAAAGAGTAAGAATAATATAAAATAAGTCGAATGATTCAATAAACATCATAAATAGCAGATATGAAACCATAATTGTCCATAATAAACAATCTAGGGGAACAGAATTCTAGAACGGATATTCTTATATTACTGGAAAATATAGTCAACTTTATTAGTACAAATGATAATAATAATATGTTTCAAGAATTCCATTTTTTATGTAACATTATTTGATGAATCAACGTAAAAATACGTACATTACTTTATTTCATAACAACATGTTGACCGATTTCGATTTTTACAACCGTGTCTCCGCTTAAGTTACTCTCATAAGTCGTTACGTGCCCAAAATTTACGCAGTGTTCCAATTTCAATTATTTTATTTTGCAAGATCAATCTCTATACGCTTCAATGTACACTATACACGTGTTGGTACATATTATCCAATATGATCAAATAAGTGCGACAAATTCCAGTTCAACACTTTCAGGTCGCTTCAATAAGTGATTCCTTCCTGCTTTTTAAGAAATTCCATTAAATAAGCACACCTAAGAGGTAGCGCTGAGTAAATTGATGGCACTCCATTCCCAGCCAATGACAATGGAGCCCCTACCCCGAGAAACCCCCAGTGGAGGATAGTGAAACAATCCGAGGGTAGGTTGTGAATCAATCCACGGGGAGATTGTGAAACAAACCATAGGAAGGTTGTGAAACACTCCACTCGTAGTGAAATAATCCGAAGACGTCGATTGCTCAGCGAAGTTTTGCGCCTTCGTGATGTTCCTTAAAGCTCGTGGTCTAGGTGACGCGGAACTGAAAGCTGGCACCTTTAGATGAAAGCTCATCTTCGTGAGACAATTAAATGAGATTCAGATGCGATAGTTATCGCACGGGGAACATGGCGTTCAATTCCCAAAACAAGCCAATATAACGTATTTTTTTCGAATAATTAGCCGATCAACTCCAATAACTATAGGTATTTTTTCGGAAAATATTGCAATAAGGAACAATGACACAATACTATAAAGATAACTGTTTTACCACCAGGCTAAACCCGACTTTTTGCTACTAGATCAATTGAAAAATATATAACAAAAAATGTCAAGGTTTTGACAGGTAAATGGATATTTCAAAGTTCCACAGATTGAAAGATACTGCGAGCTAAAAATAGTTGCACTAAGCTAGAGATTTAAGATAGAAAAGTTTCAAACAGTCTAGGTACAAGACAAGTATGAACGAGTGCAAAGTGCGCGTGATTTCACGATGTCGGAAATCACCGTCGACAGTTTTTGAAACAGCAAACAAATGTTGTGTTTTATATTAAGATATTATTATATTAAGATTATTTTATATTAATATGTTGTAGAATGATTTTGTGAAAGAAAAATTGAAAAGGGTTACATAAAGCGTTAATAAATCAAAATAGCCCAACACGAATAGGTATCAAAAATCGATATCAAAAAGTAAGCCTTAACCAGTTTAGCAGTGAAAAAATGACAGTTTATCCACAATTAATAAGTTCTCTTGAAATCTTTATCCACTTCATCCCTAAAAATAAAAATAAAAACAGAGAAAACGTATTTGTTTACATAAATACAATTTCTACACATATAACCTGAAAAAAAAACTCCACCAACTAAGCCATCATAACAATCTTCAGACCTGCCGAAGAGGTACGTATATCGCCAAAAAAAAATTGTGAAAATTGTGTGTCAACTTTTTCATGCGAGGGACATCCGTGTTTTTAGTACATTTATTTTAATCCAAATAAAACACGTGGATGAAAAATCTTTTTTCTCGCGATACAAAGCCGGGTTGTTTCCCCGCGCACTTGGCTTGACACGGGACACGGGTGAGCGGTGCGGGGCTCGGGAAGGGAGCTCGCTTTAGAGATTAACTGAAAAGATACATAGTTCAGTCTTTGAGACACCCCGGGGTTTTATTAGTCAGCCGTGGACTTTCACCTTAACGGCGTATGGAGCTTGACTTATGTAACGTAGTAAAAGCATGGCTAATGGTGACTTTAAATAGATACAGCCAAATTTATTTATTACACTCTGGCGTTACAAATTATATCTCTATAAGGAAGTTATTCATGATTTAAAAACTGAAAACCTAAAAATTAACAATTTGATATTAAAAAATTATAACCTTGATCCGATAATTTTGAGCCTTTATTAGACCATTGTATAAATTAAATATAAAAATAAGTTCATAGTAATCATATACGAATTTCGTCATAGAGTGAAACACATTGAATCGAAAAGTTGCATGAAATGGCTTGAGCTTTTTTTTAACTTACTTCACTTTTTTATGTTTATATTGCATTTTCGGTATAATATTATGAATATTCGTCCAAAGGTTTCATTAAAAATGTATAACCAATCTATAAAATAATTATACTTTGTAATCCTCGTATACATTACACAAAGAAAAGCGCCATTAATAGAACTCCGAAATTACATATTCTTCAAGTCTGGTTTCGTCTAGGATTGTAAATAATTGGTGCGCCGTAGTCGCTTTCGATTCCTTTCTGAATCCGTTCGTTCCTCGTCCTCGTTCCAGTTCCCGTTCAGGGACTCATTTTCATTCTCGTTCCCAGGCCGTCTCGTCTCTAGCTATAAATAATAGATTTCGCGTTAAAATTTCCTTCGCGGGGCTCCCGGCGGTACTTTGTGGTCACAAATTCGAAGAATAGAGCGCAAATAATGCCTGGGGTTCATCTCGAGCGGATCGGAGTGGATCAAAGGTAAGAGAAAGTGGAGGCACTTATGCACGAGGGAACTATCAACAAGCTTCACCTAATAAGCACGAGTTAAAAATAAAAACGTTTTTAATCATTTTTCATTTTGCTAATCCCTTTTATCACATTGTTTGATAACTCAAATAAAATAAGTAAGTTAATAATTTATTGAAACGATGAAAAACTTCACAGAAAAGAAGCAGTTCTCAGTTTTTTTCAGTTCAGCGTTTATTTTGCATTAATTCTCATTAGTAGAATAGATAACGGATTAAATAATTACACCAACTACGTAATCAATTTAAACAAAGGTACGTGGGAGGATCTTCTGCCTATAAAATTAATTACCCATCTAACCAACATATTCATGACGTGAAAGTTAAATAAGTACGCATACACGTAAAAGCGTTTTCATTTGTTTGAGAGGGCCATTATAAGGGTTTGAATGCGAGTCATTTTCTACATAATGGTCTTAGTTTATATATCGTTTCGCTGATGTGTCGTATTATCAAGCTTTGCCCTTATGTTCATTTAGGAACCGCATTGTGGTTTCCCTTGCCGCTTCAACACGTGAAGAACGGCTGCGGTGGGGAAGAATATTGTTACCAGACTGAGCTGGAAGCGGGAGCGCGAGCACACTCCGTGTACAGTAACACCGTACGGAGTACTTTCTACGTACAACAAGTATGGTGTTTCGGCGGATTCGGCGAGAAAGCTACATGGCAGTGTATTATTCGGGACAAAGGGTAACACGAGTACACGCAGTGTGGGAAATTGAAGGGTATTTAAGTTAATACTATTTTTATTTTCAAATAATGCCCACGCTTGAGTTTCAACTGCCTTAGGCTAGAAAATGGTTACAGATGCTAGTTGTGAGGTGGAAAACAATTGAGTTGGAAAATAAGAATACTAAGATGAAGATTTGTATAACTTAATCGTTAACTTGAGGGCATTGGACCGCCACAAGCAGACGTCTGCATAGCATTGACGTGTCTTCAATAACTATTTCAGGAAGTGACATTACTCAAAATCATTTATTAAACTACTTGGTGTCAAACTGGATGCTCATTTTTCCCTTAAAACTCAAGTGAACGGAACTGTAATCACAGGGCTATTCCAATTAAGGCAAATTAAAGCAGTGCGGAGAAACCTGCCAACAGAGACGACTAAATTGCTAGTTAATTCGTAGGTTGTATCACATTTAGCTATTGCAACGGAATATATGCAAGTCTCCCCAGCTATTAAATTAACAAATCACAATCTGTTTTCAACGCTGCGGCAAGACTTATTACCGGCGTTTCTAAATACTTCCATATTTCAGAGCATCTCAAAAATCTTCACTGGCCAAAATGTTCTGAAAGAATCCAGTTCAAGCCTTGCTGGGTGGTATTTGAAACAAATAACGGGATGGCTCCGGCTTACCTATCGGAACTGTGCATCCTGAAAATTCCGATTCAGAACAGTCAACTCTTAGGTCAGCGACATCATCAGCTATCGGAAGGTTAAAGGAACCAGGAACCAAAGATACTGAGTTTGGTGAGTATGCTTTCGGCATGTCAGGCCCTAAAGCCTGGTATAAACAGCTATACGATTTAACATTGAGTAAACACCGAATTCAGAACGAAGCTTAAAATTCATGTTTCGGAAAGTCATATCCATGAATGGTAAGGTTGCATACCCAAATTACATAGCGAAACTAGCTGGTCAGTACCTTCCTAATATAATTAACAGTAAAACTTTAAACTTTTAATAGTCCACGACATTGTAAATAACTAACTATAAATGTTTGTACATGTTAATAATTATCATCTAAAATTTCAGCTAAACCTCGAAAAACATTTTTTTTCAGTCATTTTTGGAATGTGGAAAGAAAAACATCAATATTTAAAATAAATACACACTGTTCTTTAACCACCAGTCTTCTAATAAATATATAATATCAATAACAAATAAGATTTAAATAGTGATTACAATATCATGCATTGTTTTCTCATATATAGTGTCCTGTGCGTGCAAAATCATACGTTCTCAAGTTAAAAATTTATAATTTAACGTGATAATCTGGAGTGACCTGCCAGGTAAGTATATTTCTGTATCTATTTGCACATAATGAGACAGGCCCCTAGCAAGTTTATTTATTTGGTATTCCAATCGAGTGATAATTGGTGACCAAACCAAAAACTATGCATTTTGTGAACATTTTTTATCTGAAGTCTTAATACCCACGCACTTCCCAATGTTAATTTTATAAATATTGTAATGTAAATAATCTGTAAATGTTTTAAAATAATAAATAAAATAATATTTGTACAGCGCCCTTGAGGTGATTTTTCACAAAAATCGGCGCTGTACAAATCATCTAATAATTATCATTATCATTCGAAACATGATTGTAACGCAACGCATTCAGAGATGGTGTTATTTTTAACATTTTAGAAATAAAAAACATTTTTGGCACGTAATGCTTTTACATGTAGAGATGAATTGTTAGTTGGCGGGCGTACCTGCGGAATAGGAGATAGTATTTTATTTATTTATTTATTCATTTATTCTTAAATTTATATACGAGTATGTAAACAAAAACATTAGCCACTCATCTCACTAGGACAATCCTGTGTTGAGATGAGAGGCTTTACAATTTTGTAATAATCAGTAAATAGTAATAAGTGAATAATAATAAATGAATAAAAATAAGTAAATATTAATAAGCAAATAGTAGTAAGTACATAATAAAAAAATAGGTAAATAATAATAAGTAAATAAAATTACGTAAATAGTAAAAAGTACATAATAATAAAAATAAAAATAGGTAAATAATAATATGTAAATAAAATTATGTAAATAGTAAAAAGTAAGTAGTAATAAGTAAGTAATAAGAAGTAAATAGTAATAAATAAATAATAATGATGCATACATAAGTTTAAATTGTTATTATAGGTTTAGAAGGGAATCCCCTAAAGAAACTTATAAAAACACAATATTTGATTGTAACACTAACAGACGCAGTATTTTTTGTAAGTTTATTGAAGGAATTGGGCACTAAACCTAGAATAAGTTTTTTTATCATTTCCCATTTCGTATATACGTACACCCGTCAACAGACAATTTAGTTCAATATTTAAAAGCATTACGTGCTAAAGGTATTTTTTTCTGATATATTTGAATTGCCGCCATCTGTGAGTTATAATCACGTTTCGAATGGGCTTAACATAGTTTGGACAAAATGGGTTGAACCTTTGTGATTGCTACATAAGTGTTGTGGTGAACTCTAGGCACCATCGTCATCAATAAATGTTTTTAAAAAATTGAAGAAATTTGTATTTGTACATCTGCTACATGCCCAGTTAAATTAACGTTTTTTTTTATTCGACCACCTCTAATGTGATGCTTCATTAGTTCTAAATTACTCCTCTTTTATATTTTACTAGTACCTTTTTGGAGTACCCGGCATTGCTCGGAGTTATGAATGGTTTGGGGGAAAATTTTGAGGTTGTGATGTGTTACCCCTACTCCTCCCAACCCAGTAGTTTTCCTCTTATTTTGAATGGCAAGTATGCAACATTTCACCTTATTTATATAATAGAAGAAGAAAAGAGGTGCCACTTTAGTAAGGCGCCCTTGAGGTGATTTTTCACAAAAACGGCGCTATACATATCATCCGATTATTATTGTTATTAAGGCGATTATTTTTTGTCTCCTTGTGTAATACAATTTTTTTTTAAAACCAAATAATAAATTGAGCTACGTTATCCAATTCTATAAAACCTAAAGGCACCTTTAACGTAATTAAAAGAAAACAACACGAAAAAAATGTCTGGGAAAGCAGACCACCGAAGTAGAATGAACTATATGAATATTCATTATCCTTAGATTCCCGAGTAAAAGCCGTGAAGGTCCCAAGTTTGAACTGGAAGCCTTGCGCTATCTGGATAACAGCTCCAACAATTGAGTATTTAATCTGCGTATCTGAAATCTTCCAAAATTAATGAATAAATAACATCATTGAAGATAATATTAACAACTCTAAAAATGAAACCGAAAAGACACAGAAAAAAAAACTTAATGGCAGTAAATGGGATTCGAATCCAGGACCTCATGGTCTATTTGGTACCTTGCACTCTAATTCACTGAGCTACAGCTCTACCCCAATCCGTTCCCTAATTTTTATCGGTATTATACTTCGATTTATATGAACTGTTAATATCGTCATTAATTAATTCCCATATATTTTCTGCTGCTACCTTTTTATCACGACTACAAGATTCTACCCGTATTTATTTGTAATCTTTAGATAGTGTCTCGGACCTATCCGATTTTTATTTATAAGGGACATCTGTTGACATTTTATACAAGTCTAGGATTGATATTCAGTTTCGGAATTGTTTATTGAAGATTATAAATCTAAATGTAACATATTATTTATCATTGAAGATATATTAATTAACAACTCTCAAAATGAAACATGAAACCGAAAAGAGCCAGAAAAAATAAATTACAATGGGGTTTATAAACCTTATTGTTGTATTTATTTTTTTAGCTAATAAGCTTTAATAAGTTGTTCTTAAATTGAATAAATAACAATTCATACAAGTCATTTTTCACGGCCGCCGCCTTTATTCTACGTACTAGACGAGACAATATCCACTGTTGGCTAGGGACGATTGGGATTTATTTATTTAGAAATTCTTTATTTCTGCAAACATCTACTTGTCAAATAATAAATTAAGGTATTAAAAGATTTTCGGTTTCTGTCCTGGCTTATGTTAGTAGTTTTTCCCTGGAAAATTGTAAATATAAATATTAATTATATCTTCGTAGAAAGCCTCACTTTGTGGTTTGAGAAATTATACGAAATAAAACAATTTGTTTTTAACCGCTATTTTTTGTATATTTTAGTGATTTATTTCACAAGAACTAATTATTAAAAAATCAATATTTACAGTTTTTCTTATTATACGAGTATTTAGTTTATAAATAGAATTTTTGCAGGTTATGAAGAAGTAACGGCATCCATGGTCGAGGGGTAAGGCTCTCAACTACGAATCTGAAGGTCGCGGGTTCAAATCCCGGCGTGCGCAAGTAAATTTTATTTAATTAATTTGTGTTGTTTCACAATTAATTAATTTAAAAATAATATATAATATATTTGCTCACGTTCCAGAGTGGATACTCTCAGTATCGCCCTGGTGAAAGAAAACCATTTAGAATTTAAACGTTGCTTGAAATGGCTTTTAGCCGTGTTTGGTGACCAGATCTGAATAGCCAGGTATTTCCCCACCTCCCTCTTCCCCTTCTCATTGTCCTCCTAAATACCTTCAGCCTCACAACATTCCCCAATTGGGAATGCCATAGTCTTACTGGCTTCACACGGTTGGGAGCAGTTGGGACTCTTGTGCGGTATTCATATAAAAAAATATTTAAAAAAATATTAACAAAGATGGTCGTGAAAAAAAATCGTACACGAATCGCAACATCATACAGAAAATACGAAAATTCAATGCAATTATTTAACCTATTTTTTTAAATTATGTAGGGTCAATGAAATATTTTATCTTCTCCATGAGGTCATAAACACCGAGTATAAAACACGTGGATACAAAACGCTAAAATTGTATTAATATATCTGTATAAATAAAGTTAACAGATTCTTTAAAACATGATACACGCCAATAACTTACCATATTTTACTTGCTTTACGAAGAAATACAAAAATTCAGAAAGCGTAATACATTAACAAAAAAAACAGGTATCTATTTTATAGTAAATTCTCTGATAGTTTTTTTTAAAGTTATGTAGGATCGTTAAACAACGCAATACTTTTACATTTATATCTCACGTGGATGACTCTACTGAGAAATTAATTTTATCGTCGAATATAAGCAGAATACACGGCAATACAACACACAATCGATAAATTTGCATAAATAATTATAATTTATAAATCGATTATAATAGTGATGCGTATTTCAAAAACCGCCGTAATAAATTACCTGACTATTTCGATGAATCAAATGAGCAATTCTGAATAATATTTGTTGGGACCTTAGAGTAATATTACTCTAAGGTTGGGACTCACGCGCACCTAGCATGTTACAAACATCTCGTAAATTATATAAACTTGCTTGACCTTTAAATAGGCGAATAGGAGACTAGGAGGCAAATAAGGGACCATTTTGTAATGGATTTTTTTTCGTTTGTAAAAAAAAAAACTAAACATGAATTTAATATCCCCAGCAAACCGCAGATAATACTTAAGAATCATTCGCAGGTTTTCTATAGATGTGATTGAAAGATTACAAGATTTACAAACAAATTATAGTTATATACCTCCCTGAAGAAGCTACGGTAGTAGCGAAACCCGGTCGGTTAAAGTATAAATAAAAGTGATGTAAACAAAGTTATTGTTTTATTTTTTTAAATTATAATGTCACATCACCAAGTTACCGCTTCATATGAAAATAGAAAAAAGAAAAAAAATAAAAAATAAAAAAAATTATCTTCGTTTCATTGTGCGTCACTTGACGAAAAACCTATAGAAATATCACATTATGCATAGACATAGGTACATGCAAAAATTGTGAGATATCGTTAAAATTCACAGTTTGTTTTATTTGGGAGGTAAACCTGCTAAACAAATGCAAAGTAAATCCAATATGCTTAGTATCCAATAGCAATAATAGAATCACAAAACATGTACCTACTACTATTAATTTGATATGTGAAGATAATCATGGCACTCATTTTAATTGCACTTGTATAAACACTTGGAAGAGGATATTATTAGGTATCTTCCGTTATAATTTTATTGACATTGTTGATGGCAAAAAATACATAAAAGACGGTCTAGCACAAACACCTTTTACCTACAAAATTAATCAAACAGATTAATGCGATATACGTGTAACTGACAGACTGTGAGAGTTTTTTTGTTGGTTGGTGTTAGAAACTATTGGTAAAATTGCAAAATTGGTAGTCGATGTGGTTGGACGCTCTGATAGCACTCGATTCAAATCGAAATTCGCCTAAGGAAAACGTTTATTTTTTTATTTTTTAAATTAAGTTTAGGACATTTTTCTAGAGGTGAATTTAAGATTGAGTAGGTACTTAATAATAATATTATTTATAAAAGAAGACATTTTACCTATTTCAATATTTTTCAAGAGAAGGATAACAGGAAGGTTTGTATGCCCCGTGCGATAGACAATACTATAGTGGGAGTTTAAAAAGGAATAATGTAAAAACGACAAAACACCGATTTTGAGTAATAGAGACGAGGAATGGAGACTACCTTTTGGAAACAAATCACCAGTCAAAAGTCATTGAAGTACCGAGCGATAAAGATGTTTAGCAAATTATCAGGGAGTATTAATTTCTAACATTTTATTAAAAAATAAATAAAAATTCGTTACGAAAATGTGTGATCAACTTATACTAAAAAAAATATATATATATATTTAAAGGTTTCATTAGGACATAGGTATATATGCTATGTAACTATGCACTATTTTAAAAACAATAAATAAATATGCAGAGAAGTAATGTTTTTTAAAACCAATGCAATTTGGAATAGCGGACTTTTCGGCTAACTCTTCTAGTAATTATCGATTGGAGTAATAGTAGTAATCAGTAATAGTGCAGTAGGCACTAATTTATATTCGTTCGTTGCACCCCAACCCTCTTATCTCAGCCTTGAAGCAAAGGTTTTATTGAGAGCGACAAATTAATGGGGAAATTACTCAGGCACCCCAGAGTCTCTCCCTCCCTCCACCGCATTAGGGATATGATCTTCCTGCTCTGGCGGAAGCCCCGTGAGATACTGTCGTTAAGATTGCAATAAACCCAGCCTTATGGGTGTATCATATGTAAGTACAGGAAGTTTGGTTCTCAGGGTGCCAATCGGACATTCAAACTAATAATTTAATTCAGGAACAAAAAGGGAAAGATAGTTAGGAATTAAATATACTCTGAGGCTAGATGGGAAATAATAAATACAAAATGTATTAATAAGCGTATTTATCAAGGTGTGTCAAAGATTTCGCGATCTTCATATACAATATAAGTATAAATCTTGACAAACGTTAAACAATAATCCATAATTTTAATGACTACCTAACTAAAAGAAAAATAAATATCTATTTAAATGATCGACCTAAAATAACACAACGCAGAAATAATAATAAAATCGTAATTAGTACAAAAACATAACAAATGAATAAATAAATTTTTAAAAAGATGTGGCCTAGTGGTGCCGAATTTTGAGATTATTGGCTAAAGACTAACAAAAAAGCGAACATTCATTCGAAAAAGAGCCTAACATTAACAGAACGCCGCCAAAACACATAAATGACGACAGCGAGAATGCTGTGATTCATAAGTTTACCTTATTTATTTATTTATTTATAAAATACATGATATTTAATGGAGACATTTACATGGAGTAGATACATTAGATCACCATACTAGGCTGCTGCCTGTTTCATGGTGACCAATGGAGTATAGTTACTTTGTATGAGGTCTAGTGTGAACATATGGATTTAGTATATAAACATACTGAAAGTTGGAAAAAATTATAAAAGAAAGGATAAAAAGTTGTGCGTAAGGATAAGATCATAAAAATATACATTTTTTTTAAAAATATATGTGCAAGCATGCACACATGTGCACATAGGTGCGCACAAACATACACACACAAACACATACGCACATAAATACACATACATGTACGTACACATATGTACAGACATATACACAACACACCCATACACATATTTATATATACACACACACGCACACGCAGACGCACACGCCCACGCACACGCACACGCACACGCACACGCACACGCACACGCACACGCACACGCACACGCACACGCACACGCACACGCACACGCACACGCACACGCACACGCACACGCACACGCACACGCACACGCACACGCACACGCACACGCACACGCACACGCGAACGCCCACGCACACACACATAAATACACATACATACACATACACACACACACATACACACACACACATACACACACACACACACACACATACACACACACATAAAAATATGTATATAAACATATATCCCCACTCCTAGACAATATATACACTCTATCTGAATACGAGAAATAGGCTACCAACACTATTACCATCATCAAAAAGTTCCCAAGCGCCTTCTTGAAACTGTAGTACATGGCTATTGCCTTTATTTCAATTGTTAAATTATTGAAGATTTTAGGAGCAAGGAAAGTAAACTGTGACTGTGCCATTGATGTTTTCGTTGCTGGAATAATATAATTGGATCACATACTAAAAAGAGATATTGGTATGTAGATTTATTTTTCGACTTTGGTTCTTTTTTAATAAACCTATGTATATGAATTGCATACGATTTATTTTAGTCTAATAAAATAGCACAGTGAATTCCAGTCACTCTGCCTTCTACGCAGATAATTGCCGAATACCTACGTGTAAACACGCGAGAAGAATAAATTCAAGGTGTCTGCTTTTATTGCGCTGGCGTTAAATTAAATTATGGAGAATGATTAGTACATTCCTTTGGAGTGTTACGGTTAGGGAATCCCCTAAATATCCCATTAATATCCCCTACGGGTGATTTGGTCCAAAACGAGTCATTTGATTATAATTTAATCTGCTTCATCGATTTACAAGTACGTTAAGATGGAGGCAATCAGTTTGTGGTGTTCTTACTGTCATCTATGAATGTATAATCATGAAGTTTTCACAGATCATAGAAATATGAAGAAATAAACGTTGATAGTAAGTACCTACACTGTTTCTTTTGAATTTAGAAAAAATGGCTCGTTATAGAGAGGCATTGGATTTTTTTTTTAATTAATAATTTTTTAATGGAAAACATATTGAATTCTTAAGATAACATAAGAGATACCGGACATCCCTTATACAATATTTATTTATTTAATATATCTATTGTTTCGACGACAGATTACCTATTATTCCGTAAAATGAAAACCGTACGAAACACGTGGCAAGTTTCAACAACTTTCTAGCATATTAAATTCGTTGCTAATAAGGTGGTAAAAAACACAAGGTACAAAACATGCGTAGTATAGTTGCAAAACTCACCCTCTGCGGAGGCATCCCCTGGGTCCTTTGCTGTCTTGCCTGTTTTGGGGAACAACTTCCGTGTTTCTCCTTGCGATGCGAAGTCTTCAGCCCTCGGAGCAGTCTTGAAAATGTTGTGGCTTTCTTCTTTGCGGTGCTGAGGCAGGTTTCTGGAATTTCAAACGTGGATGTGTGACAGTAATTTAATAATCGAAGTATTTCCGCCATAGTCTGCAAGTACATGGTCTGATATTTGATTATTAAAATTAAAGTACCGATTTGTTTTGGAATGTTATTGATTTAAATGAGAAAAAAATCGAAGAATAAGCAGGTGTCAAGAATTTTCTTTTTGCATTGTATTGAATACATGAAATATTGTATTATTTGCAAATATATATCTATGTTGTAAATAAACTCAACTAAATGAACATCCGTTTGTGATTTTACCTGCATGTCATTCACTAGTTCAGGTGGATTTCTAATACATGATTCGTAATGGGTTAATAACATCGGCACGGGCTTAGTCCTAGTTAGGTTAATAATTGGATTGAAAAACGATACATCTTAAATTCGAAGAAACAATAATGGGTTGGATGGAAGAAATTGCCACTCGACAATAAGGCCGCCTTTATATTATTGTAGTTAACGGTCAGCACTCAAACATACACTATTTGTAGTCTGCTAACGAAAGAAATACTACTAATGATTTATCTGTAAATTCTAAACGGGCAGTTAGGGAATTGCATAAGGTTTCAAAATACAAAAACCCCCAAAATGTAATCATTAAAAATATTTATGAAATACGTACTGGAATTTCAGATATTCGTTCCAAATTGCTTTGACTGGTTTTCAAACTACACCTGTTTTCAGATATTTTGGAACTTATTTTATAAAATTTAGAAGATTACAGTTTGATGATTTTTGTTTTTTTAAACCTTATACATTTTCCTAACTACCCGTATAGAATTTACGGATAAATCATTTATAGTATTGCTTGAGTTAGCAAACCTACATATTGATGTTTAGGGCCATTTTTGAGTGCTGCCCCTTAAATGTATACTCGTATAAAGCGTTAATATTTAATATATTAAATAAATGCACTTTTAAGAAAGAAATTTGGTAAACAGGAAATTAACCAAGAAAGATTTAACGCAGTTTTAAAAAGTCTACGATAAAATTCAAATAAACCCTAAAAACGGTAACCTCAGATGCTGTTTATGGAACAATTTATTCCGTTTTAATTTTCTAAGACGCAAAACTACCCCCGCAAAGAGATTCGAAACGAATCTAATTATGGCCCTGTTAAATTTGCAAGAAGAAAGAGTTTTCAGACCTGTTCGAGAAAATGAAAACCAAAGAGTGTTTTGGGTAAAAACACCTCTAAGAAAAAAGAACACTTTAAAGAAATTAAATTAACGAATTTTATTTTGATTTTTTAATGAAACTAAAAAATCTGAACGTTATTAATTAGTAAATAAATCTTTGTTTTAAAACCCTAATTTATTTTTAAATAAAAAAAAAACAAATTTTGCTTATCCCAACCTTCACCATGGTAAAATCTAAAACTAAATAAAAATACAAAGAGTGAGTATATACGAGTATATAGTTGATATATATAGAACGAAGGAGATACAACGAAACAATGGAACAGTGAGAGAGGGATATGCTTACATGTAACAGTATTGAATAACACAAAAAAGAGAAAGAGGCATAACGTCAAAGGAGGGAGGGATTAGAAAGAAGTGGGAAATATACCTAATTTGGGACTTTCTTCATTTATAATACTTTTAAATTATCTGATATATTGTCAAAACCATTATTGTGCAAAATAGTAGCGCTGGCGCTATGATCCTTAACGATTAGATGGTTGGCGAATTCCGAAAAATGTTTAAAGGTCTACGATTTTCTTTGATTGTAATATTGATATTATGTGCTGTTTTACCGATATAAAAAGCCGAACAGTTATTACAATTTAATTTATAGATTAGAATCCTGTCTAGTATTTTGGATTTCTTCTTCCCGGCGTTGCTTACTCTACCCTTTTTCCATTTCCTTTCATATTCCCATCACGTAAGATGGCGTTTCCTCGGCGGCAGCATGGCGGAATTTATTCGGAAAGGGTTTATTTGGCTTGTGAGGCACGGAGAGTTGGAGAGTGTTGGAATAGCCGAACACCTTCGAGCATTTATGCAAGTATGACAAATCTTCAGACGCCACTGGTTTATGTTTCAATCTTGCTTTCGATAAATCATAGATGATCTCGTTTTGGTTCACTCACTTTCTGACGCATTTTCTTGGAAGGCGGTGAACCCCTCGCTTCAGTAATTCACGTACCTAACGTTATTCTATGTTCTAGATACCATAAAATATTCCGCTTCAGGCAATAACAAACACGGAACTTTCCTGGGTACCGTGTCCGAACACATTTATCCGAAGACATTTTTAAAAGATTAGATTGGGTTCAATGGTTTAGGTTTACCAATAAAGTTTAGCAATAATCCAAATTTCTCGATGCCATAGCTCAACGTTTTAAGGGTTTTTGGTGTGAACATAAACTGATTTTCTGCATATTGATTGAATAACTATGTTTAGTAATCAATGTGATGATATATTTTTTAAATTTAATGTAAAGCAAATTTTAAAAAAATGGAGTTTTATAAACACCAAAACAATTAATTATGTAATCATAAACTTATACCATGAACCTAATCTGAACTATTTAATGATTTCATATAAGAGATAATTGATAGGCCATACGTTATGCGTCTGGGCGTCGTGTATAGGACTAGCGGATTCTTCAATAGTGATCAACTGCTAATCCTATCAAATCTCAAGTACGTCCAACAATTGAATTTGTCACCTCTCAGTTGGTGCTCCCAAATACTTGATAAACTCTGCTTGATTCTGTGCAACGGAGGGCGGTTCGTCTGATTGAAAATCCCTTGTTAACAGACCGACTGTCATCTCTGATACACAGATGCAATGTAGGTATGCTGAGTCTGTTCTACAGATATTTCAATGGAGCCTGCTCGAATGACCTAGCAGCGTTTATCCCCTACGCGCCGGTGCACGTGCGAGAAACTCGACGGACACGAGCGGAACATCCGTTCACGGTTGATATCGGCTTCGTGAGAAGGGGCGTTTCGTCGACTCGTTTTTGTGTAAATCGGCTCGTATATGGAACCGGTATCTGTCTTTCCTCTAACATTTCAAATTCGAAATAACAAATTCTTTGCTACAGACCCCTCCTTAACCCGCCTCACAACGTTGCCCAACCGGGTAGCCATATAGTAACCCTGTACGTGGTCTGTACATACAGGGGCGATCTTTTGAGGTGTTACATAAAATAAAATAAAAGTTCAGCCGTAGTCGTCACCGTGACTAGATCAAGATACCATACGACAGAAATGTTCTAGCACAGCATAGCATAAGAGGAATGGTGCTATTTAATGAAATTTCTAAAACAGCAGATGTAATTACTCTTTAAATATCCTTAAAACTTTTTTCTACACCTATCTTCCCAAATTTTGAGAATGTTAAAATAAAAAAATCTTGTCCTTTAAATGAATAAGTAATCGGTAGTACAATAATAAAAAAATAAAAATAAATGATAAGTGCCGTTTTCTTAAAGTGATGCGTTTTTTTAATACGGTGATTATTGGTCAATTATTTTATATTTTAATGATAAAATTCGTACAAAAAACTGTAAATGAATACGGAAATACGTGAAGTTAAATGAATTCTCCTTATCGTGTTATCATGGATTAATCTATATTATTTTATGTGATGCCATTGTAACCGTGTATATTTTAAGAATGAAGATGAAAGGATGAACTGTGTGAAATTATTTATTAACTCCGACTAGGCGAGCCTACGCTACGCCGCGCCGTAGGGGCCCAGACAATGTGGTGCGAATGCGTAGAAGGAATCTCGTAGCTTCTATCGGTTGGCGTAGAATAGTAAAACTCAAAGAGCACATAAATAAACTAGTGGTAAGCATGGCGAATACGACCAAATAATTGTGTCCGTGGTCATACGTAAGTCAAAATACTTCAAATATGATGTATCTTTGTTAAAAATTCATATAAATAAATAAATAAATTTGCCCGGTTTTAAACTTGCCCTAATAAGATTTCGACGGCTGGAGGTAAAGGTGACACCCATTTTGGCACCAGTTTTAGTGCACCGCCTTCTATGTTTGTTTTGCCTGATTTTGACAATGGTAAGCAAATTACAAAGCATTTATAAAAATGGTTAAACTAAATACTCTAACAAAATATTCGGTTTGAACTTTTTTGCTTAATAATAATAATAATAATAATAATAATTGGATGATTTATACAGCGCCGTTTTTGTGAAAAGTCACCTCAAGGGTGCTGATTATGGCCTTAGTATCTGTTATACTTAAATTGGCGGCACGTCTAGCTCTCCCCTCTTATTTTTGTTTCATCCCCTTGCGTGTTAGGGCATCTCTATAAATTATTTGCTCTGTGGTACAGATTTATTATTGATTTATGTTAAACGAAGGAGGACACAAAGCTTGATGATATGACATAAATTTATAATTGGGCAATCAGCATATATTATATGACCACAAATTTATCAACATATAAGCGGAGGGTAAAATACCAAAAAAAAAAAAAAGTCGGAGGAGCTAAATTACAACTAAACGCCCTGAGATTGTTAGTACCTGCATGGATAAATGCGTCGAGTTGCTATCTAAGCGTCCTGGAAACAATTCTCTTCTAGCTAAGTCTTTACCAACATTTGTCGCTAATAATGTTGAACTCAAATATAGGAATTAAAATATGTTCATGTTATTCGTAGCATGGGAATACCGGTCTTTCGGAATAGTTTTATTTCCCGGTCTAGAGGATTACTTGCCAAGGATTGCCTGTGGAAAAACCAGACCTGTTGTTGAATCAAATTGCTTCGATTGTTGGCATTTTTTGCAAGCAAGGTGGCGTTCAAATGACAAGCTTTATTGGGACTGGAAAATAACAATTTCCTCTTTTCTCCTTTAACTCAATTACAATGACTTTTTTACTCTTATTTTCATACTGTATTTGATTAATAATTCTATATTTAACTGTTGATTTTGCCAAAACAGTTTTTGTGATGTTTACAGCGCTGCTAAAAATTATTGAAAAATCGAATTTAGTATGAATTGAATTATATTGAAAAAAGTAATTACGAATTTCCTATCTCTTAGTTTCGCTGTTATTTGGTTATACCCACACAGCACAAAACATCTCGTGAATAATGCAAAGAAAACGGCCGGTCTCCGAGGGTCTGCGAAAGCTTTTTTCGGTAATTTCCAGCTTGTTCTGCTCCATCCCGGGCCCATGTGGGGGGAGGGGTTGTATAAATATTGCATGTAAAAAAATAAACGCGAGAACAGTTATGATTCCGCTTAAGGAGAAAGGGATTAAGCATTGAAAAATGGGTCCTTTGCAAAAGGAAACATGCCACAAATAATAATAATTCATTACTTAAATAAGCCGTGAAGCGTGCTCCAACCATTGTTCCGATTTTGGTTTATCTCCTAAATTCCTTGTTTTTTTTTGAAAATATTTATTGGTGTGTGTATTTTTGGGAGTATTATATATACGAGTAGATCATCAAAAGAAAGTCGGCTCAGTAATATCTTCAGTATGTATATAAACCTTCTTGTCAATATTCGAAAAAAAAATTACTTTGTTAGTATATAAGCTTTCAAAATAATAAACTTTAAAATAAAATATATATAGCTAATATCATAATATTCTTCCAAATTAAATAGGCATCGCAACACCCACAGCGGCCACTTTGCATAAATAATAAAGATATACCAAAAGCAAGGTTTACTTTATTTCATTTTAGGATATGTGTCTGCGGTGGGGTTGTTTAGGACACGCTACTACCCCCGGAATAAAGCCCCTTTGAGATGCGCCACTGTGTACATTGTACAATGTTTACACATACATACAATACATGCGAGTTCTTGTGTATCTTAACATAAAAGAAGAAAAAAAATACAAGATAGACGCTCGTCGAGGTGTGATGTTTTTATGTGCCGTTTTTATGATAGCTATAAGTCCCATTACATACATGTTTATTACGCTTTTTCGGTGGATGAGCGTACCTTACATGTATTCGCGTACATATTATTATATTAGGTATGTGTTCACATGTATTCTCGCCCCTTCGGCGCTTTCAAAGACGCGCCACTGCTTGGGAGATAAAGAGTAATGCCTTCCGTTTAATTTCCATCAAGGAAATGAAAGAAGGGTAAACCTATTAGCATCGGTGATGTGTGGCACGTTTTGCATAATTTTGTACAAATACGAACCTATTCTATTGTCTAAAATAACAAAGAAAGTATACGCATAACAGATACCAGGGGCGTGCAAAGCCATTTGACGTAGGGAAAAAGGTAGCTTTTCGGGGCTGATTCAAATTAAGAAATTAGTGGATGTTTTTTTGATCTTCAGAAAAATAAGATTTTAATGATATTTTAATCGTAATTTTGAGATATTTCTTCTACCATTATTATTAACTACTCAAGTTACAAACTTCTGTAAAGAGATGTTTTTATAATGCATTTTTCTATCTATGGGCAGAAATTTAAAGCATTTCACTATAGTACATCACTTATAAACAACAAAAATGTTAAACGTAACACTTCTCATATATTCAGTTGAAAAACAACTATAGGAAAAATATTGAATTCTTAGTACAATCGCAAGAATATCTTATTGAGGATATTTTGACTATGACCTAACTTTGTAAGCAGCAGGGTATACTCGTAAAAGGCATCAATAATGCCGAAAATGAATTATTCGCAAAATTCGACAATGCCTATGCGCATCCAAAGGGGTCTTGCAAAATGTCGAAGTCACGAAATCGCAATTACGGCTTCGAATGAGGCTCTTTTATCCACTCGAACAGAGCGCACGCTAGAACCATTAATGGATGTATCAAATGTTGAACACTGTCCGCTTTTTTCCCCTTTCCCCATTGTTGTGGGTTATTTCGTATTATCAAAGCGTCTTGCAATCTAACACCAGACGGAACCTGCAGGCAGTCAAACAATACACCTGAATTCAATGAGGTTTTTTGTGCATTTTATATCCCTTTACGGTTACAGTGTTTAGTGATGATTGTTGTCTCGCGGATAAATATGAATAAAGAAATTCAGTAAGGAGCCAGTTGGTGGTTAACATGTAAATATATAACACGCACGTGGAATTATCGTAGGTATCCAGGTACGTAAACATTGAGCCATTTTTTACAGTAATCTGAGAATTTTGTTGCATATCACAATAGTGCTACAATTACAGATATAATGGAATAAGTCCTAGAATGGTTTCACTAGAATTGTTGATGAAACTTTATAACTTATGTGGTTCATGATAAAGTAGATAGGTTATAGTTGCTTAATGTCAAGTTCAATATTTCAATATATGCATTTGATTGCAGAAGTATTGATTTATACGAATCGTTGTGATATGGGTATGAATTTGTCTTGAGTGAAATCAATTCATTTCGAGAAAAACCTAAAACAATTTATTACAAAACTAAAAGACTTAACATCGATTCGTTCGAACCGATGAGTTGGATTCAGGTAGTTTCGCGAAGATTGACTTATTTTGACTTATTTCATTTATTATTTTTATTATAAAACACAGATATTACGATAATTTTTGCAATCACAAAATAAGAGTAAATATACAAAGCCACCATTTGCAGTTTGTCTGGAGGATAGACAATTTAATTTTTTTTTTAATAAATACATAATTATCTAAAAATGCCTAAAACTGCACAAGTTTCGAATCCATTATTGTGCAGCTACTTCATTTACCATGTTTTCTACTATTTCTTCCTTGCGGTTGGACAAATTTTGCGTATCAAATGCAAATAAAACATTTGGTTGTAATGACATTTTTGGTTTCAGATTTTTATATTCTTCTGTTTATGCACAATGGCATAAACCCGTAGTAAAAAATAAACAGAGATTAACATTTTTAAGGCATTTCCCGGTAAGATTTTGGGGAAAGAAAAATATAGGGCATCAGCCCACATAGAATTACAGGTGATTACATAAAAAAAAATCACTTGTAGCAATTACTTTGTGGGTATACATAATTATAAATTAAAATAAAATTTAAATTTGGGTGATTGTGGATTTTGTTGTCCGGGATTTTATGAATACTATTATTGTACAGGAATTTATTAGTAAATAAGAGTCTTTGTTTTTTTGCAAGGATACTATCAAATAACTCGCCCCCACCTCCCACCCACCAACATAGTTGATGCTCTGTCTCCCTCTTCTAAATTACCCATAAGTATCCCCGTAACTCTGTAATTGATTTAATATGTTTTTGTATAACACTGATGAAGGTTCAGGCTGAACTGAAACTGGTTGGTTAACATATAAAAATAAAAAAAGTGGTATTCAAACTAAGTTACATTATTTTAATTTATGATAACATAAAAATTGTGGAAGTAATGTACACTATTTCCTCACTTATACATTTAGTTATCGTGAGCTCATACGAGCACAGCCGTACAGTAGAAATTTTGAAATCAGAATAAATAACGAATCTTTCAAATACAAAAATCAATCATTGTTGGTGGCGTACAAATAGCTATCTGAAAGATACGTACTTACATCGAATAAAATAAGACTTGAAATTGTTGTCGACAGTGAATATGAAAGCTTTTCAGCCTTTTTCATATATTTCATGCGAATGTTGGCAAAATAATTTTAATCCGATTTTTCCCATCTTCGTGATTGGAGCTATAAATTTACCTCTTCAGTCACAGTTAACAAATTATTTGAATTATTTGTCAAGCTTCTCGAAGCGGCAATTTTTGGTCACGCGAGGAAGTAAATCTTAACGAACGAATAATAAATAAACTGTTTTATCATTTAAGTCAAGTTTAATTTATCATGATAGCTATAATGAGTTTCTTAAATCAATATTGATGTTTTACTGATTTCAACACGACAAGGGACTTCTGAAATCATCGGAATTCAACGGAAACAAATTATTAAAAACATCGAAGTCTATGTGTTTTAACGCAATATTATACCAAGCTGGAGATATCCAGGAATACAAATCTGATCAAAAACTATTTGACTTAAAATAGGTTATTTTTTTTTATAAAAAACCTGTAAAAAATATTTTACTGAATAAAGAAAAATTACAGCGAATGATTCAAATGAAGAGGAATGGCTGCGCGGCCTGTTCAGACAACTTAATTTTAGATTTGAGGCCAAAATACTTACCTGAACCCAATGAACTTTTTTTTCATAAAAAAATTAGAGTACGGATAAGAAGTAATTTATTTATTTTTGTTTTACGTTATGAAACATAGGCCATTAAAGGAATTGATTTTTCGCGACTTTGTTTCCCTTTAACAATTATTTGGGGGCTGAAGGTAATGCAAAAAAAGTTTTACCCCGTCTGCTTTGAAAATGTAATAAAATATAAAATAAAAAAAAATCATGGTGTACATGAAATTAAATTAAAAACGACCAATTTACGCAGGAACACAAATTAGCCGCACATAATTTAAAATAACGACACTAAAACAATTTTTTTTTTTTTTTTTTAATATTTTTATTTAAAATACGATAAACCCGCAAATAATTTTCTAAGTTACCTCTAAAATGATGAAAATTGTTTTTTTTTTCATAGCGACTTCATAGATTAATACAAAAATAAATAAAATACTTCTCATCAGTACTAGATATTTACTAAAACCTTTAATATAAAAAATATATATATATCATTCAGTTTGGATGGGTATTTTGGCCTCAAATCCAAAATTTTGTTATGTATTAAACAGGCAGCGCAGTCGTTCCTCTTAAGATAATCCTAAAATAAAGCACATGGGTAGAATCAAAAAATGTTTTTCAATGAGATATTTTCTCCATAAATACGAAAATATCCGAAATAAAAACTAAATCAAACCTTTGAAATAGAGAAATATGATGCATCAAATACAGGATTTGCAAAAAGCTTTCCCTGGGAAGGTACGTAATTATTTAATATCGAAAAAGAACCATATTGAAGTAATTCTCTGTCTGTGTATAAGGAACTTGTCGATGTTCCTTACATAGAGACATTCAATTTGATTGTAATCTTTCGTCCGCTACTCCACTCGCAATCAAGCCTCCAAGGTTGTGAGAAATTGATAATTTAACAAGTTACAAATGGTTCCGACTGTGAAACAATTTACCCCACGGATCTTCGGGGCAATGCCGCAAATGGCGCCGAAACTAATTCCGTGTGAAATGTTACCCAATCAGGGGCTGATGGGAGAAGGAAAAATAACTATAAAAATTGGCAAGGAGATCACGTGATGCCGGATTTCCGTGCAGCGAAATAATAACCAGGGGACCGGAGTATCATCGTTTGTATGAAAAATCTCACGTCATCCATTACTCCAGGGAGAGGGCGGTGAGGGGCGGTGCAGTGTCGGGCGGGAGAATCTCCGCAGGGTGACCAAGTTACGGATAATCCTGTATTAAGTATGAATTATACAAATGTGTACGTCTATTAAGATTAAATAGTCCCCTTTTAATCCTGTTATAAAGGTACTTCTAGACCAGATTTACATTCTTTTCGGATCTGTGAAATTGTTTACGGTTGACCATGCGCATTAGGGTTATCTATTTAAGACCGGTTTTATTTCACCTAGCACCTCCAGACTACTACCTAATTCAGTTTACTTTCATCTCTTCTCTGCCAGTACCATGCCTCACTGCAATATACGTACTTAAGTATGAGTCGGGAGGTTGTGCATTCGATTTCCGTAAAATATAAGTAAGCGTAGATATGGAGAAGTTTATTTATTTATTCATTAACAAATATTAACATACAAATGAGCTGAGGTTAACTAAGGACCGTACGACAATCAGACTTAGACACACGACCGGATTATGGCGGTCGATTGTCACTAACTACTCGTATATAACAAAATATCGTAAAATGTTATCGTCCCTTTCACAAAATTCACATATATATCAAATTATCATATCTTCAAGTATCTCCAGAAGTGTCTGAGGAAAATGTAACTAAAGTATTCAGGGTTAACTAGTTTATTACTTACGTCGTAAAATTGTTCGCCTTTAATGTTTGGTTACCCTATAAGATATACTGAGATCACGCCGCCAGATTAAGTGTACAAATCGTATGTAATATTTCCAAAATCTTTGGGCAGATGGGATCAAGAGACGTGCAGCGTAGGCCAAATTTTTTTTATTGCGTCATTTATTACACGCGTTGTTGGGAGGAAGTTTAAAAGGCAATAAGATTAAAGAGTTATAAGATTAAATTTCATGACACGCAATCCTCAGTACTTAAGTGAAAACCTATTATTAGTTCATTTTTTGCATATATTTACGCACATCATAATTATTGTAAACTGTTGGTTTTACAAATAAAATAATATGAAGATAAAAATACAGAAGAAGTAACAATACAATAAAAATTGATAAGTATAATCAAATACACTAGATTGACAATACGCGCAGCTTCTGACATCTGATGGCAACGTGCTCACTAGTACTCTCTAGTGGTCCGGGTTGTAGGATAGCTTTTTTCCTGCATTTAAATAGATTTTCTGTGAAATATATTCAAAATAAATTAAAGAAATCGAAAATTGATGAAATCAATATTAGGTAACCTACGTATATGACTTTACTACTTTTTGTGCGCCTAAATGATTTTTTTTTAACGAGCCATTAGATTTGTACTAACATTTGTAACAGTTATAATCCTCGCCGCAATGTCCTTACGCTCGGTCTGGTAGTTTAGAAAGAGAATAAAATTCTTATTTAATATATAAATTATAATAAATTTTCTTCAATTGTTCTATTTACAGACTTCTTTTCGTTTAACATATGAGAATTCTTATCAGAAATTTGTATTTATATATTATGCTTTAATGAGGATATTTAATTATTTATTTTTATTTAAGCATATATAAATAAATAAAACAATGAAAAGAATTGAGATTTTTTTCACTTATGAGCAAAAAAGCAGTGATGTCATATGCCGCTTACCCAATATTTGTACTATGCATTCTCGATTTCCAAAACTTAATAAAATAATATTAAAATGTATAAAAAAAAGCAATTTGTACAGCGCAGGCCGCTAGAGCGTGCTAGTATAGCATGTTGCCATCTCGATGTATGGAAAATGTTAAAAGCTGGTCATACTGCATAGTTTTTAAGGTATGTGGTATGATGAATTCACTCTGCGTTAATTAAAGCATGAGTGCCAAACGTGATGAACGAATTTTGGAAATTAGTTTTAGTAATATGCCCCCATTTTTGAACAAACAAACAATTTGGAGACAAAATTAGTACCCACATGTCATCACTGATATATAAATATAGATAATTGATCATTGTGAAAAACATTTGTATTGAAAATATTATCATAGAAAACCCCTTTCAAGGTATCTCATAAAACTGAATAGGGATAGAGATAGCATTAATTGTTTTTGTGTTTAATTCGTATATATTTTTTTAAATTTAATGTAAATCAAATTTAATAATGTTATTATTAAGTTCTGCAAGTATTTTTAGTTTTTATTATTGTGATAGCTGTTTCGGCGTTTAAGGCCACTATCAAACTGTGATTAATCCACACTGTGCGACTTATTTATATGATTGTATTTACTCCCACTCCTTTTAAATTTGGATGGGCTTTTAAAAAAAAGACGATTTATTATCGGTAAAACCGATTTAGTTAGAAAACAATTAAAATTCTGAATTCTGCGAGGTTTTCACATTTATAATGTGTTTCCTCGTATTTAACTGACAATGTTTTCTTAATTGATTTGTTAAAATACACATCAGGACAGGATAAATCATGAATTTTTCAGGAGGTTTAAAGCTGCAAAAATTAAGTTTTCATAGGATTTAAATAACGTGGATCAAAATCCTAAAAGTGGCGTTTGAAACAATACCGGGTCTAAGAAGTTAAAGAAACGATTAATTTTCCAAGAATAAATAAGAGATAAGATGATTTAAGACAAATTTCAGCGCATTTCTACGGGAGTAGAATATATGATCCTGTATATTAGTTGTACATAATATATACTCGTATTTACTAGGAAAAAGTAGTATAGGTATAAACTAACATAAATTTACAATTAAAAAGTTATTAAAATAATAATACTGAACGCAGATTTTTCGTGTTATTTAACAGATCCCTCGAAATCGTCTGATTAAGTTCAGTTCCCATGTCCTAATTTAAAAAACGTTAAGAATGCGGGCTGTATACATCCGCAGAGTGCCTACCCACGAAACCCGTTTTTTCATTAAATGTGTGTATGGAGATCACGCGGCTGAGCATTTAAATGTATATCTTATTATACGCACTGATGCTTCATCATGTCTGTGGGTGGTAAAAGAGCGTGATAAAACCCCACACCCTTCGCTGAAGGCGTCAAACCTCCCCTTTTCACCCGCGGGAGGCTATTTGTAACGTAATGATACGCAAGCCCTGGCCCACGATTCCTATCAACTAAATTGGTCGTATGATTTGTATTTCTTTCTAGAGAGATGTTGAATTTACTGGAATCGTGTGTTACAAAGATGTTTTTATTCATCTGCGAAAGAGGCATTTTAAACATGGTATTTTAAGTTCCAAGGGAAAGTAATTCTCGAAATGAGGGTAGGATAATTGGATTATCAAGTTAGTGTTTTATCTTTTTGGATTGAATAAATTCCTTAAGCGCTGAATTTTTGAAAGAAAATTGAAATTCCGACGAGAATTATTTATTATTGGGAAAGTCGGCCCCGGTGGCTATTATTGAAAGTTTAATGGCGATTAATCGATACACGCCCGTGTAAGGGTGGGTAGATAATTGCATATTTTTAGGAAATTACCAACCAAGTTCACATTTGTTAAGTGTAAAATACTTTATGCAACTTAATTGTACAGAGCGCGGGAGAGCAGAAAGAAGTATACAATTCAAGTTCTAAAGTGCATCATTTCTCAAGGAACTTTCTGGTCGGTAAGAAAATAGTCAAGAGCAGTACAAATAACAAGTACTAACAATAACAATTAAACTCATTGAAGTTCTGAGTACACGTATGCCGGGGCGCAAGTAGTAGAGTGCCACAGTCCATGTAAGTGTTGGGTATTGAGGTCTGTAGTCTGTGTCTGTACACAGTTTTATGTAGCGTACATAGTACAGAGATTCAGCACGGTGATGATGCATGCTAGTCTGCAAAGTTTAGACACATCAAGTTTGGATATTCGCAACTAAGCCCCCAAGGTGCTTTAAATGTGCGAAACATTCGTTTTGTAACGACGCGAAACTTTGAATCAGAAAAACTCAAGTTACGTACTTACCCAGATAACCATCACGTTTAACGTACATAAAATACATTTAATTCCAAACTACGTATTAGGATAAAGTTTGCGTATTAAAGGTTACGATACGAACAGCTGAACTGTATTAAAGATTATTTTCACCTGAATTACGTCGTATATTCCTATAATTTCTTTTACAAACTTCTCCAAGAGCCGAATCCATTATTTCCAAACAAAACGTTTGTTATTCCGATTTGGTGAATTTTCCAAAGGATTAAGACAATTTATGTCTGGAATACTCGTGATTTTGAAATAAGCGTTTTTGAAGGTGTCTCCGAATATTAACATGACTTTGTAATTATATCTCAAATTTTAATAATATGTATGAACGTTGTTTGTCTATTCGAACATTAAATAGAAAGGTGTTTGCTGAAAATTTCCAAGAAGATTACTGAATAGTAGTTGTGATTAGGTTCTATAATAATATGCAAATTACACAGTTAAATTTGTATTATCTTACTTGATGGTTATGAATGGTATTTATTAACTGACCAAATATTATTGTTTTAAGTTACTTCAGAAGCAATTAATGTGCATGCAGATTTTCCAATGACGTATCCCACAGTGAGGAGGTATATTGATGAGATCCTCCTGAAGGTCGAAGTGATGTTAATAACAATTTCTTGAAAAATAGCCTTATAATAATGCGGGCTCAATTTTAATTCACGTAGCCTGGAAAAGAGGAGCGAAATAATATTTTTTTCTCTGAGATATTTTATATGATATGAATTGATAACATTTACCGTATTCAAGAGAAGTTAATACTATAAAAAATTGGAATGATCAGTGTGGGAAGTATCTTGCTATTCATATCAGAACACTGAACGTAGCTAAAGCGATATCATATAACGTTTCTTTTCATAATTGCGAGATTTAATAATATATCTTCACTCAGAAAAGGGTAATTAATATATGCTTTCAAGGAATTTAATTATTTCGTATTAGAATGTTACCCCTCAAGTCAAGGAGTTTACCGCTCCACTACGGATTGAATGTATCTTCTAATCCATTTAAAGTTCTCTTGACAATCCTGGACTGGAAAAATTATTGAAAGGCGGAAAATCATGCAATGCAATTATTTCAATGATTGATTTAATTTACTTACGACAAATTCATGAAAGGAGACTATTTTTTTTTCAAAACGAAACTAACAACATTTAAAAAAATAACTTGCCGAAAGGGGTACAAATACTGCCCTATTTTCACGGAAAATTCACAGGTGCAAAGGGAAAGAACATGTTCTGTCAAAATGAAAAGCAATAAATTCGATAGTCAGTTTATAGCTGGGCTGAAATACATTTTCTTTCCGGCAATAGCAGTTGGATATTTCGAACACGTATTGCTTTCAACGGCTGCTTGATTGGATATGAATGTGTTTGTATATCTCTATACAACTTTTTAGGAAACGGAAGCCTCACAAATTTAAAAGAGGGAAACAGTTTGGGGATTTTTTTCTTTCACGTAACATTCATTTTTTTTTGTATTAACTAAAATATACTTTTCTAAGAAGGCTAAATAATTTGACAGATTTTAGATTATCGGAAGATGTGAAAGCTACGAGTGAAATGATCTTCGCCAGTCAACTCCCGGATACAAAATAAAGCATGCAATAATAACAAGCACCGCGAATCATTTGTTCCCGGCCCATACTCGGTAACCTGATAACTGCATATTTTGTCATTTTATGTTAAGTGTAAAAATACTGTTACTAATGTATTTATCTTTTTTTTTTTTTAAATGCTATTTGGAAAAAAACATTTATTATTGCTACCAACTCTGTTCTGATAGCCGTCCTGCTAAGCTTTGTAGATTCTGATGTGGGTATACTTTTTCCTCTTGTAAAACGTTGTTATGTATTTTTATTTGTCTCTATGTTTCGACCCTGTACACTTATTTATGTCATTTTTCTGTTTTTTTTTTTTGGTTTTATACTTCCATATACATATTTGCCTTGAAAACTCTGTAAACCCTAATTTTATATAGCAATAATCAACAGGCCCATAATGAGTTGAATTGATAACTCATGGGAGTGAAACATCGTTGAATGTTTTATTTGAAATTAAAAAAAAAAACAATAATAATAATAATTTTTAAAAAAATTTCGGCTGGTAAAATCCTGATATCTGTATTTAATTAGAAAACGTCATATAAACTATGATCGTGTGATGATATGCGGACAATCATAACGATTAGTTTGGTCAAAATATGACAAATATATCTCTTTTAACATACCGTTTTGCACTTATCGGGTTATTCCCATATACCACCGAACTTTATCATATATTTCCCGTAGCGAAATAAGTAGCAGATTTGCAATTTTTTTACGCAGCCTAAATGGGGAAGTTAAGGCATATTAATGCATATAAATTTTATTGGAGATCCCGCGATCCTTTATTAAATTCATATTTTCAGTTGATTCATAAAGTTCGGGGGTATTTGGGAATAAACTGATAAGTGCAAAATGGTATTTTAATACGTTAGATCTTTTGACTAACTTAACCATTATGATTGTTCATTTGTAATCACATAATCGCGGTGATTAGGCTATTTACAAATTAAACACAGATATCACGATTTTACCAATCGAAAATAAATGCATCGGTAACCGTATTTTTACACTTAAAAGAAAATTACAAAAAAACGAAATTATTTCCAAACACTGAGAGTTATTTGTTTATTTTTTCCTACTAATAATAAATAAGTGATATACGATAGGGTAAAAAGTATTTCCCAGAGCTATACCGTATATAGCTCTGGGATATAGCCTAATACGTATATTATAATTCTGCACTAGTGAATATTAAAGTACCAAGAAGGCAACGTTAAACGTATGCCATTAATTCAGCATGTTTTATATGACCTACTATTAGCCAGCCGGAAATGTAAATGCAAATATTCAAACATTTGGGTTGGCTTGTAGTCGGACGAGCGGGTACGGATTTGGGGATGTTTATTTGCATTAAGCTTTGAACCCACCGGAGGCAAAAAAGCCCAGTTCTCCAGAGGCATTAAACTTAATGAAGACATAAACAAATGGACGCAAAACGTTAAGAGAGATGTTACAACATCCTACGATAAGAACTTTGCCGGAATCTCCTCGGGCTTAAGGGGAAATGTATACCTATACGAAACACCGTGGTAGGTAAAGTGAGCGAGGTTTTTTCAAGTTTTTGACGTTTAAGTAACACAACTGATAAAAATATTAGCGGTTAGTATTAGTGTACGATTGCACAAATACACGCCGTACGCAGAGGTATATTGTCACCGTATTAATTTATTGAAAATAACCTAAATAATACTATTCCAGTATGTTCCAATACTACGAAAATCTAACATATTATTCTCATCTATTCAAAGTTCCCAAACAGTAATCAAAAAATAAACATATAGCGCGAATGAAAACATTAATAACTAAAGTTATAAAATTATTTCTTTTATTCCTAGGCGTTTTCTACATTTTATTTATATAAATAATACATTTTAAAAAATAAACAATTATTTAACGTTTCATAATATTTTTTTTTTTTTTTACATATTTAATTAATCACATACGAGTACCTACTTTCAACAGCCAATTGAACCTCCGAAAGTGTTAGCCAATTTATTTTAAGAAAATAATGATAAAAATAGAAACATTACAGTTAAGGTTTAAAAAAAATAATTTCATGGTTACCCAAAGAATACTTTTTAATCATTGAAGAAAATGATATTAACATAACCTAAATGAAAGATGAAACCGGAAAAAAAACAACAGAAAATAAAAATATTTCAGTCGCATCGGGAATCGAATCCAGGACCTCTGCCTATCCGGGGCAACCGCTTAACCAACTTAGCTAATGAGACCAGTTCATTTTATATCATCTTCATCGATATCATATCTCAAATTCAAGATTTGTCAATATTATTTTCCATTTTTATGCAACTGGCGCCGAATAGATGTCACAAGTGCGGCGGTAAAAACTTGTTTTACTTCCGTCATTAACTCTTTTAATATAATACATTTTTACTAACTAAGTAACTAACTAACCATCACGCCGTTTCCCCGCAGGGGTAGGCAGAGAGGACGGACCGCCAAACAACTCGATCTTGGCATACACTTCTTGCTTCATTCACTTTCATACAACGTCTCATACATTCTCTTCTGTTATTCCGACTTCTGACACGGCCCGACTCAAGTATTTGATTCACTTGATCGTGCCACGTCTTCCTTGGACGTCCCCGGCTTCTTCTTCCATTCACATTCGCGTCATATATTCTCCTTACACTCCTTTCTTCATTCATTCGCTCTACATGCCCAAACCATCTTTATAAACATTTTTACCAACCATTTTTACAAACCATTTTTACAAACCATTTTTATAAAAAAAATATATAGGAAACAACCTCATTACAGTACATAGTTTCTGAAGCCTTTTAACCTGTTCATTTACCGTATATTATTTAGGTAGTGGTGCTCCGTGTTCGAAAGCAATTACTGTAGAAAAATATTTTGAGGATCGCTGGAATAAACAAATAAAATCAGCTTCCTAAAATGCAAACCTTGCATTAAACGGATATTTAACGCCAACCCTAAGTACTCTGTAAGCCTTTCAGGCATAAGACTCTCAAATCTTTTAACGGGAATTACATTTCAGCCCGTTTTGTTATACCGTGAATTCCATTAAATTCACGAAGCAAGAAAACCCTTTATACGTTACAATTGTAATGCTAGTAGTATACTACTACTGTACTTACATAGAATATAATACAGGTTTATTTGGTATCTAAAAGTAGATCTCTGGCTTGTCTTTTGGAGCCTTTTTTATTTATAAGAGGATTGAGAGGAGCAAAAAAATTTTTCAAAAAAAACTAAGCAACATTTTTTAACAAGCTTTAATTTTCATTTAGGTTATTCTATGTATTAACTAACTAATCATTACGCCGTTTCCCCGCAGGGGTAGGCAGAGAGGACCGACCGCCAAACAACTCGATCTTGGCATACGCTTCCTGCTTCATTCACATTAAAACATTCTCATCCAATATTCCGACTTCTGACATGGCCCAACTCAAGTATTCGATTCACTTGATCGTGCCATGTCTTCCTAGAGCATCCCGACTTCTTCTTCCATTCACATTCACGTCATATATTCTCCCTACACTCTCGTTCATATGGTCTACATGCCCAAACACCATATAAGCGTCCCTTTCTTAATCTTACTCATTACGCTTACATTAGCCTTGCATTCTTTGCGAATCTAAACATTTTTCATACGATCATACATAGTTTTACCAAGTACTCAGTTGGGGAAAAAGCCATCCCAGACGAATTATCTACATAATGTTCTCTGTAGCATGTAGGTAGCAAGAATTTCAGCTCATGTGCGAATACCGCTGGAATTTAGCTCAAACTACTTGCTAGTCTAAAAACAGCGCTGCAGTGTTATGTCTGCGGAAAATGTGGAAAAAATCATCCAGTAGACATTAAAACTGGGTCCAAAAAAAGAGACAATTTTAACAATTACAGTGAACATTTTATACACCAGTATTTAAGGAATTTAACTGGGGAAATTTCGGTAGTTACAATTGTCCCTGACGGGTAGATGATCAAAAAGGTATGAGAAAATATGAACTATATACGTAAAATATTAAAAAAAAAGAGTTTATAGAGTGAAGTCGTGATTATTGCCAACATATAAGACATATAAAGAAGGTATTAATCCTATCTATATCAGGAACTAGATAAATCCTACAATTAAATATTGTAGCTTGGAAAAAACAGCGTTTATTATTTGTGTTTCAAATTATTTATTTTTTTAATTCGTATTTCTTTTATTTATTTTTTATTTATCTTTATGAAACATAACGGATTTATCGAAGTCTGTCTCTCTGGGTAATTCCTATGTCGAGACAGACGTAGAATTATATAATAGGGTTAAATAATACAGTTATGAAATTTCTTTTTCAAGTTTTTAGAGAATTAAAAAAAACAGTAATAAAGTAAATTTAATCCTAATATGTAAACGATAATAAAAATGGAGAAAGAAAAGAATAGTTGAAATAAAATTCATATAAGAACATAGATGGTATATGGATGTTAGATTTTAGTATATAGTTTAGGTGTACAAATAGAGGTTAGGTTGTAAATGATGTTTTGGATGTTTTATAATCCAGGAAAGAGAATATACATATATATAAATATAATAAATACGTCTGGAGACAAGGATAGATTCAAAATTGGAATAGGCACGACTATGTATGTGTTTTACGGTGGTTAGCATAAACACGACTAGTCATTGTTTTTAATATTGTTTTATTTGTCTATTTTACGTCACTGTTAGTTGTTGGTTAGTCTATGGTATAAAAATGCTATGTGATTATAATTTTAGGTAGCTCGTTATATTCCATTCTAATGGACGTATAATCAAATCCATAAAATAATATAAACAATGATTCAAAAGCAAAATCCAGGAATCACCCGATACACATTGTACTATTTAACTTTAAGTTCGTTTGTAGCTGCATATTCTTCATCCGACAAACTTCAATGGTGGAGACTTTATATTTCCATGAACACAGTATCAACAAATTCTTCTGTCTAGGAATTAGTGAACGTTCTAATTAATTGCTACTCAAATTGAATGAACGTTTATTTACAGAGCCATAAAACTAAAAACAGTATACCAAACTAATAAACCCTACGATCAGTGTTTTTTTCAGGGACTTAGTAAAGCCAAAATAATAATTGTGACAGAAATCTAGTACTTTTTGATGGTGCCTAGTGGGGGGAAATGGAATGGGAGAGGCTGTGTGAATGAAGGAGATGAAAGGGTGGAGAAAGGGTAGATGGAGGGAAGGCTTAAGAATATGAGGAAGGTTTGAAAAGTCTAGGTGGTGAGGGGTGGATGTGACGAGTGGAAATGAATAGGTGCTGAAACTAAAAGTTTGAATTGCTCATTAACCAGAATGTAATAGCGGGCGTCTGGCTTGTCGAAAAATGTAACCAAAAATCGTTCAGTATGGCAGATTTAAAAATATCAAAAGACCCATTGCGGTTTAGTAATTTGTTTAAAATTCAACTGCCATTAAATACGGCATTATGAACTAATTCATAAATCATTTCGCTTTTTGTGTAATTTACGTAAATCAAAAAAAAAACTATGTATTTCTGTGTCTCAAATTTCCTATAATAATAACATGGCATTTATATAGCGCTGTTTTATGTTATTTCATTTCAAGTGCAATTAACTATAATAATATACTTAAAAATATATATTTTTTAAATTTAATGATAATCAAATTGAATAATGTTGTTATTAAGTTCTGCAAGTATTTTTAGTTTTTATTATTGTGACAGCTGTTTCGGCGTTCAAGGCCAATTTCAAAATGCGGTTAATCCACATTTTCACGACTTATTTACTCGTATATAGTTTTATTTACTCCCTCCCTATTCAAATTTGGAGGGGTTTTAAAAATAATGATTTATTATCGGTAAAACCGATTTACATTTATAATGTGTTTTCCCCGTATTTAAATGACAATGTTTTCTTAATTGATTTATTAAAATGTGTTATATTGTTTTGATAATGTACTAGCATACTGAGAAATGGTGAATAAATAACCTCACAGAATAGAGAATTTTTAATTATTTTCTAACTAAATCGGTTATAAAGCGATACAAATGAACAAATTCACAAAGACAGTGCAAAAATAGTAAAATCATATGACATGATTCGGGTTATGTTATATAGCAATAACTGAGTTTACATAAAATTTTTTAAAAAAATAAGGAGGAAACCAAACAACAGCTCTGGAAAATGGCTTTTTAAAATAAATTGAAGAGAAATTTTAATTGTCTACCATGTCTTTCAGTAACATTCTTCTAAATAAGAAAGATAAATAGGTTACAACTGAGCTTTAGTGGGATGCCTTGATTAGCAGTATCTTCAGTGGAGGTGAGACTTTTGTTAAATGAAATTTTAAAATATTTAAATGTCCATTCAAGTGCCAAAATCAGTCTAGAGATATTCCCAGAATCTGCCGTGTTTAATTGTAAATCTTGTACGTTTCGTTCGAAATTCCAATTTCAAAATTCGCGAAAACCATCATAATAAATCAAGTCTTCCGGGGCGCGGGGAATCCGCCATTTTACCGTGGATCTACCTCGCACTTCACTTGTTTCAGTTTTAATTCCTTCCCTAGTGAAGGTAGCTAGGCGGGAAGCGTCAAAAAATGACAGTACGCCTTTCAGTCATCCCAGACACCATACACAGTACACATACACAAGGACGGCCCAGACGTAATTCGTATAGATGACGATATCCTAGCGAACTGACTAAAGCGAAACGTAATCGTGTAACGATGAATAAATCTGGTGATGTGTTGCATTGCTAACAACATGATTCCTGTCTATGGCTGAGGTAATAATACTAATGAATGATGATGGAAGGAAAGCATATCAAAATTCGTGTGCCAAAAATTGTGTTATTTAATTGACATTACGAGTACATATGAAGTCGCATCTTTGGTATTATTGGTCGCCCAGTAGTATGCTTGGCGGCCCCTGTGGTCGGGGGATAAGGCTCTCGACTACGATTCTACAATTAATTAATTTGAAATAAAATTATGTATATTTGCGGCATGTTCTACAGTGGTAGATTGCCCTGGTGAAATATCACGATTCAGAATTGAAAGGTTGCTTGAAATGGTTTTAAGCGTATCTGGTGACCAGATCTAAATAGCCATATTCTTCTCTGCCTTCCTTTTCTCCATCTCATTCCCCTCCCCTCTACCTTTCGCCTCACAACATACCCCAATTGGGGATGCCATAATCTCTCAGGCTCCAGACAGTAGAGAGTAGTTGGGACTCTTGCGCAGTATTCACAATACAAATAAAAATGAATGCTTGAAGAAAATGATGTTTTAATGACTTGCGTGGCGTAGCAGGATGATTTTTGGCACTGGGACTGGATAGTGTAGGTTTTAAACGTGGAAAAATTAAAATAAAAATGTACATGTACGAGTACACAAAATCGTGCTTCTGAACTTCTGAACTGAACCTTAATCAACTGCTTGGAACGCAACTATGTTAACCATTACACCACCAACTATTGTAAGAATGACCGCATAAATTCATTGCATTATACTGATAATAAGAATTATGTGTTTTTGAATTAGAATGTAACGTGTTACGTACTCACACATTGGATTGTTTATAATTGTCATAGTGTAGAAATTCGAAAATTAAAACCAACAGATTTATAATGAACCGGGGTCCACTTGTATTAAAACAAAGTATTTCATGCTCACGCTTCATCTTCTGACGCTCTTCTATCAAGAAATTCGTATAGGTCGCATTTGCTACACCTAGGGGCATAATTTGTACAGCCACCCTGGCGACATTACAATGATTGCAGGTAGTCTCTCTCACTATGGTGATGAGAATAACCTCCGAATGTCTGATGATTCGAGTCAACGCGCGACGTGCGACGTGTGGTATATAAATACTATACGGTTTATTTTCCTTTATTTAGGACAATAAAATGTTACGTTGAATGAAAAATATTATTATCTATGGCTTTTAGAAAATATAAAACCAAAACTTATATCCATTTTGAATATTTGTATCTACAAGTATTGTTGTACATGACTATTCAAATAATTGATAAACCGACCTTGAAAATGATTACATAACTAATATATATATATATATAAACGCTCAGAACGTCACAAGAACCGTCTGATACCTCATCGAATAGGGAGATTGTGGATATGTGACGTCATATACTTCTCACCAGTTTGAATTGGCCCGATTTGACAGGTTTAAAAAATTTCAATCATTATATATATCTTGCCGGTTTTATTGACAACCTCTCAAAGTCTACAAATTGGAGAAACATGTCGTATTGAAGAGATAATGAATAAAAACTTCTCAACGAAGCTTTCTATTGTCTCACAACCTTTCTAAAAGATTCTGTATAACTCTTTCACCGCCCGGCAAGGCGTAAGGCTTTACGACTGACAAGCCTTAAGTATTGGGAAAATTTCTTTCTTCGTCTGCCCAAGTTTTTATTTCAGTTTTATGACCAACTTGTGTGATTTCGTTGGTTTTTTTATGAATAAAAAAGTACACTCAGCCCGTGTCGGCCCGGCGAGCATCTCTCTCGGCGATAATAATAAAGGATATGGATGAAACGACGACATAAAACTTTCCCCACAAAATAAAACGGAGAGGTTATTTTGGTTACGGGGCTTTGTGCAAGAAAACGTTGAAATTAGTTTTCTTTGTGCTTATGTATATCTAGCAACCCTGTGTCTAGGATACATAACTAAACTAAGCTATTGTTTCGTACAGTTCTTATACACAGGTAAAGTCATTGGTATTATGGAGTACGTTCCGCCTACGTTTCTCGATAGACAGATAGTATATTTACATTAATGTTCTATAACAATTTGATATTAACATATGTACATTATAGTTTAACTACTTTGACGATCTTCGCTACAAAGTGGTCAAAAAATTGCGTTAATTTGGGTAAAAAAGTCACCACACATTGACGGGCGTTGCGATCTGTTCATCGACATTGATCGGAAGTGTAAGTATGAAGGGATTTCTGAGAGATCGGAGCGAAGTGTGGCCTGTTGCGTGATATGTAGTACGGTTTAAAAGTTCTGCTACAGTTTTTATCATAGATATCATAAGATTCTTTGCTTTTGATTTTCCATAAGCAGTCGGTGAAAAGCCACAAAAAATAAACAGATGCGCGGTATGGGCTCAAACGCTTATGTGTAAAGGTATACCACGTCGATCGCTGAGAAACTGCGTCGGACTGATGGGAGATCTAGGCGTTCAGACTGAAAATCGCTGCGTTTACACGTAAGTTTCTGTGGACGTATTGGAACGTGGTGAAAGTGTGGTGAGATCTTGAATACAAAGCATTGACTGAATTTAAACGGGTTTTAAAAACAAAATTATTTAAAAAATCCTACTTTCTATAAATTTTAATTTCTCTTCAATTTATTATAAAAAGTCATTTCCTCAAGCCTCTGGTAGTTGTTTGGTTTCGGTTTCCTCTTTATATATATATTTTTTTTAATTTTTTAAGTCCTGTATTGCTGAACATAACCCGACTCCTGTCTTAAAATGTTACTATTTTTGTAATAATATTGTGAATGTGTTATTTTTGTATAGCCATATGTATACTGAATAATAATTTGTAATTTTTTTTATGAATATGCACCTAAGGAGTACTGTAGGAGTAGTATTAAGAATAAGCAGGAATGTATGTAATATGTTAAGAATGTATAAATATAATGTAAAAGTAACACTGTAGGATACCACCGAATGGAGTTATTTAATCATTTTTAAGTTTATTTATAGTAAAGCGCACTTGAAGTGAAACAACACAAAACTGGGCTATATAAATGCTTTGTTATTATTATTATTATAAAGCATACGTGTAATGTCCGTTATTGAGTTATCAAATGAATAAAATATTCTTAAAGAAAAATAAGAAATAGGCGGCAGAACAGAATACCATGTTTGATGTATTCGTGTAAATTAAGCAGATTGTGTCAAAACAGATTTTTGTGGAGGTCCATTCTAATTATCATTACAAATTAGGGCGTACAGCAGAAATATTCCTTTAGGGGATCAACTGTCGGAGGGATGAACCGTCGGGGGGATCAACTATCGGAGGGATTAACTGTCGGAGGGATTAACTGTCGGAGGGATGAACCGTCGGGGGAATCAACTATCGGAGGGATCAACTGTCGGGGGGCCAATTGTCGGGTGACCAAATGTCGGGGAGCCAACTGTCGGGGGGCCAACTGTCGGGGGGCCAACTGTCGGGGGGCTAATAGTCGGGGGGCCAACTGTCATGGAACCGTATATTATAGTATTATTTTACATAATGTATTTTAAAAAGTATAATAAAGGTGCTTTATATGGCATTTATTATGAGAAGTATAAGGTTGGTTTGAGGAGGTGATTTTTTGTGAGTGGATGTTATATATTTCGCGAAAACCTCACTAGGAGACTACAGCACACCTCATATAGAACGCGTCACTAGGAGACTATAGCATACCTCATATAGAACACCTCACTAGGAGACTATAGCACACCTCATATAGAACACCTCACTAGGAGACTATAGCACACCTCATATAAATATACGTGTACATATTTGGTATACTGACACACTATATCCATATTTAGTTATTTTATTAATAATGACGCCACAAAATTTTTACACATCCATGGAAGAAATTTCTAGAAAACCAAATAAAATAAAACGACGAATAAATTATGATGGTGGATGCTAACTACGGTGGCAATTAGTGGAATGCAGGTGTTCAATAGATTAAACATATTACCACGAATATATTTTACAGATCCAAAATTCCAATGGAAATAAATTATCAAACAAAAATCAAATGCAAAAAAAAGCAATTGAATCTCGGATTTCAAGGATTAGGTAAGAATGGGGTATATTTTATTCAAACTAGGAATATTACCCACTGAGAATTTTAATCAATTTGAGACCAGCCAAATTCAAGATCCGCTGAATGGTTCATTCGGCAACTGCCATCGTTAAGCGCTAGAATCCATCTTAATTACGGTTAATTTAATTAAAGTGTTTTTCCAGACACTGCACTTTCCTCATAATCATAATGGCGCTACCGCCGCGGCATTGCGATATGCGGTGGGTGGGTGCTCGGTACCATTAAACTGTCTCAACGGCTAAATTAAGGGAAGAAAATAGGACTGAAGCTTTCTGTGAAAATGTTTCTAGAAGATTCTAGCGAATAAACATATTTTGTTTCTCAGATAGCCGATTGATGAAATCAATTAAGCAGATGCAATAAAATATCTTAATTTATTTAGAAAATTGTCGAAATTTCCAGAATCTACAAAATGCATATTTAATTTTTTTTTCTTACCACTTGGAGGGAATTCATAGAAATAAGCTGATCTTGGACTCAGGCACCTGTAAAAATACAATAAACATTAAACATTATATATATATTAATACAGTAAACAATATATAATTCGACATGGTCTAATACAGTACAAAACAGGGTTTAATCATAAATACGTTACTATGAATTTTTTATTAAAAAACCTTTATAACTATCTTTCAATTGTTTCTTCAGACCACATCGGTTTCACCCTATCTTAGGCATCTTCAGACTGGAAAAATTTAAACTAAATCTATGTTATATAAAGTATTAATATCAGGTCCCATTGATCTTTCTAATATTGTACATTTATAACTGAAAAATTTGTTTTATTGCTGACGGAACGGCATTACAATTATATTTGAAACTTCTTTTGAGTTGGTTTATTACCTTCTGAAATACGGATTATATTGTATGGGTTGACTGAATCTCCGATTTTTTGAAAAAATATTTATATAATACATATGTTGTGCCAGATTTATTTAAACAGTTGGTTATTTGTGTTTTTTTATTTATTTATTCATAGGATATTATGATTATGATTTAAAAAAAAAATATATTAAAAAATTAAAATTAAAATGGAATTCCACCATTGACAGATTCAAAGTCAGAAATAAATGTATTATCTGGGTAAGTAAGTACCGGTTACGCTTTGACAGATTCAAAGTCAGAAATAAATGTATCATCTGGGTAAGTAAGTATCGGTTACGATTTGACAGATTCAAAGTCAGAAATAAATATATTATCTGGGTAAGTAAGTACCGGTTACGCTTTGACAGTTAGGATTTAATTAATAATAAATAGATTTATGTTCTAAAATAACCCATTTTATTTATAAGTGCCTACAAATTGAATTGTGATATAATCCATTGGAAACAATCAAAACTTTCAAAACATTGACACGAAAACCATTAATTATTGCCAACTTACAGTAGTGACCTTTTTCCTCAGAGAACAAAACGTTAACTTTTGTAATCAAAGAGAAAAAGATAATCAAAACTTTGCTTGTCTGGGGATTCAGTTGCTTACTCCGAGATTATTAGGCACGTAGTCGATTTCAATCAAATAAAAAAGAAGCAGTAAAAGCAAAAATCTTTCCAGTGTTTTATTCTGATTCGGTAAAATACTTACTTAACTGAATTCAGGTTTAAATACAAGCTAAACAAACAAAAACATCTTTACTAGGTTAGCTAAAATAGAATATACAAAAACTTAAAACAAAAATATAAAGTGTCTGTAGTGGAATCCAATCAATTAATTTAGTTTTATTTTTTATTAGTAGAATTCCACAAAAATAATATTAACTTTTTTTCTAGATGACACAAGCATTTATAAAATATGTTTGTATTAAAAAAATCTTCTAACGTCTTCTGCAATTAATGTCATTTTGTGGCATCATTTTCAAATAAATAATTAAGAGTTTTTTTGTATGAACCACTATTTTTTTAAATAAACATCAACATGTATCGAAAACAGTGATTTCCTAGTCAGGATAAAAAGTTTACAAAAAATGACGTACGTATAGACAATTTTTAAAAATAGAAAAAAAATGTATGTAAAATAAGTAATGAGATAAGGTATTTGAAAAAATTACATTAAAATTAAATGTTTCCAACAGATTAAATTTGAAAACGTCCGTTTTGATTTCAATAACCAACTAAAACTGTTCACGAACAGGGTTACCTTTACCTGTAAAACAAGTTTTCAGCGACTACTGGGAATAATAATTAAGGAGAACTTTCCTTCCATTCGTGTCATATTCAATGCAAATGAACGTGCGTTCCGACACTTCATTAACGCAATTAATGTCAATAAGGCTCTATTTTACGGCGTATTCTGCCGGGAATAGCGGCCTACAGCCTGGAGATGTCTCCTACCCATTTCCATTGGCTTAGCCATACAAACTTCACTCCACATAAAGCGTTATGTTCGTGGAGCGAAAATAATAAAATTAATAGTTTAGTACCAATAAAATAAATTTAAGCAATATTTTTTAATCACTGTCGTTTAAAACATTATTTAGTGATTCATAAATATAAAATAATGTATATGATTTAATTATTGACAGGAAGGGGTATGCGGAGAAACTGATAAAATAAAATTTATTGCATTTATAATTTCATCTTTCATGTCTAATAAAATGACGATTCTAGTCTTTTTATCCCAAAAAAGTATGAAAATTATTAATTTTAGGTATATTAAACCTATATGAAGATGACCTTTCAGCTCATTTCGAATACGTAGTATTAAAAAAAAGGTTATTTTAAATTATTACAAATATTGAAGGAAATTATCATTTGAATTTATTACACATTTGGCGGTCCGTCCTCTCTGCCTACCCCTGCGTAACCGTATATGTTGAAATAATTACAGTTAGGTATATTATGCCCATCAGAAGTTGATTTACCTGCTTATTTCGAATAACTAATATTAAAAAGTAATCTTCGGAAAATTTGGTCCACATACCTACGGGTTCTATATTATTTGAGCCGTGGAGTTGCAAAACCGCCTTCTGGAAATGTTTGCTGGTTTTGATACATTTCCAAAAAGCGTTAGAAATAGTAATAATAATAATAATAATTGGATTACTTGTATAGCGCCGTTTTTGTGAAAGATCACCTCAAGGACGCTGTACAAATCATACATTGAAAGTAAATGTGATATTAGTATTTATCGCTAAATATCAGAAGAAAAATACATTATTATTTAAATATTTGGAATAATATAGAAAAAAACATATGTTCAAAGTGTTCCAAACAGTTTTTAGCGATATCCAAAATTTCCAGAACGAGTTTTGTAATTCGACAACTCATTGACAAAAATGTTTATTAAGAGTCAGCACTCAAAATGGCGCTACGCCACTTTCTACATTTGTAATACAAGCAATACTAGTAATGGTTTTCCGTGAATTCTTTATGGGTAGTTACAAAAATGTTTAACGTTTCCTGTGAATAAAATTATTGAACAATATTCTTTTACGTTCCATGAAATACATACCAAAATGCCTAAAGGAGGTACAGTTTGAAAACCAGTGACGGCCCCTTTAAACTTTTTACCCAAAGTTCTTTATGTGTTATAGAACTTTTAGCACTGAAAAACCTTAAACATTTTCCTAACTACCAGTATAGAATTAACATATTAATCATTTGTAGTATTGCTAGTTACTTAACATACTCGTATATAAATCATTTAACGTAATAGTTGTTTCATTCTAAATGGTGGGATCCCAACAGTGCGATTCTGATAGTGTCAATCATTATAAAAAAAGGTACAGATATATAACAATATTTGTAATACGTACTTAATATTCTGTTTGTCAAAACTCACATAACATATTGGTGTTGATATACGTCATTTTGTTATGAATGTAATTTATTTCATATCTTGTAATTATATAATGTACCTATATGACATTATAATATGTGGACATGTTCAAATTAGTAGCTTTCAAGTGTTTTTTGTATTTGTTTTCATGTTTTGTTTTATTTGTTATAAATTAAAAAAATTATTTATTTTGTATCTTGTTTTATATTTTTTTTCATGTTTTGTTTTATTTGTTATAAATTAAAAAAATTATTTATTTTGTATCTTGTTTTATCAGGTAGTCACAAGTAGGAAATCCATAAATTTTATATTTTTGGTATACTTCGCAATACATGTAAAAATGAGAAATTATAAACGACTTCCCAAAAAACGAATGAATAAATAAATACAAGAGGTTTTGATTTGCCATCATCGCGTTTTGAACCAGCGATCGTGGCATAGAATTTATCGGCTCTGCTACGAAGCGTCGAAATAAAAACAATAAATCCAATCAAAAGTGTTGTTCAAAATAACAAAAGTTTGCAATATTTAATATAAACACTGCACCAACTGACTAAAAAGTACAAGAACTTTTTAACACAGAACAATCTGTGTGTTCTAATACGGATATAAATTTAGCAATCGTGCAAACAGGACGTACCGCAGTAACGTGTAGTTAGTATTACGGTACCGTTAATCCACCTACAGAAAGTAGGATGATATTGTTCACTTATAACAAATAATGCCTTCGCCGCGTTTTCTGCCGCGGAGGCACCGTGCAATTTATTACGGCGTGAACTTTATCGGACGGCCACGGAATGACCGGGCTAGACTGTACTCTATTGAGTAACGGAGTATAACAGGGTTGGAGTTTTATAATCTGATTTAAAATCAGAAGCTAAGCAATATTTTTCTCCAAATATATTCTATTAATCGTATAGTTTTTCAATTTTTTTTTCTTTCTCTGTATCATGAACTATATTATGTATTATGCACTTTTATATTATATACATATACGTCATCCGAAATATAAAAACACGTTGCTTTTTTTCACCATATCATGCACTCATATAATATATACATATATTATGGGCTTGTGTATTATGTATCATGTACATCAGATTATTAGTATTTTAATTTAATTTAATTATAACATATGCATCGAAAGAACTTTTGTTTCTTTATTATATCTGTGTCATGCACATATGCATTATTATACATATATAACATGTATGCTGATGATGCAGTGCTGATTGCTAACAGTATGGAAGATTTACAGTCCCTCGTATCTAGAATGAATGAAGTATGCATGAAGAATGAGCTAATTAGGAATGTAAGTAAGTCTAAAGTCATGGTGTTTGAAAGAGAGAGTACGAAAACAGTGTGCGATATAGTTGTGAATGACGAATACTTGGAGCAGGTCGATGAGTTTGTATATTTGGGAAGTATGTTTACGAGAGATGGAAAGACTGATAGGGATATTGAAAGAAGGTGAATGCAGGAAACTCCATTAACGGAGGACTGAACGCGGTTGGCGCTAACAAAAAGTTGTCCAAAGAAGCGAAGCTAGCAGTCCACAATGGAGTGCTGATACCAACCCTGATGTATGGCAGTGAGGCATGGAATTGGCAGAGGAAGGATGAAAGTAAACTGAATGCCGTAGAAATGAGATCTCTGAGACGAATGTGTGATAAAACCATGTATGATCGTGTGAAAATATTGAAATTCGTAAAGAATGCAAATGTAAGCGTAATGAGTAAGATTACGCTTAGATGGTTTGGGCATGTGGAGCGAATGAACGAAGAAAGGAGTGTAAGAAGAATGTATGACGCGAATGTGAATGGAAGAAGAAGCCGGGGATGCCCGAGGAAGACATGGCACGATCGAGTGAATCAAATACTTGAGTCGGGCTATGTCAGAAGTCGGAATAATAGAAGAGAATGTATGAGACGATGTATGAATGTGAATGAAGCAAGAAGTGTATGCCAAGATCGAGGTGTTTGGCGGTCCGTCCTCTCCGCCAACCCCTGCGGGGAAACGGCGTGATGGTTAGTTAGTTAGTTAGTTATAACATATATAAGTTTTAGGTGTTGGAGTGAGAGGTGACCAAAGGGGAAGAGGTAATTAGGGGGTTTTCAGGAGGAATCGAGCGGTTCACTGGAAAAATATCCAGATGGGGACTATATGATAAAACTTGGTTATTCAATATATTAGAATTAAATTTAAGTGCTTCGAAATAGTCTTTTTTTTGCTTTAATTATTACGGTAGATAATTTGAATGGCTGTTATTATTTTGTATCTTTGTTTAGTCCTGACGAAGAAAGGGTACTTCCGAAACCGGTCAATAATTATATTAAATTGAAGTGGTTTAAAATAAATATATGTGTTTATATTATAATTATTTTTGATTTAATTAATACTTAAAAATATAATGTCTTCATTAGGTATAAAAAACAGTCCTTGAGAATAATTTTTTAAATCTCCTAAGAAAAATCGTTTTTTAGATACGAGGTTTGGTCAGAACAGCGACAATATGTTCTAATATAAACATATAACATAATAAAATGAAAAATATATCTCTCAGCCCTGTTTCCTTCTAGACATGCATAGTTGCAGCGGAATTATGAATTCTAGAAATTTAATACATAGTGGAACTGCTAGTCTATAATCGAGTTACTCGCACGCGATAGGTAATCCGATCTGAACATTTGAATTCAGCGTCCTAAAAAGAGATTAATACTGGAGGCGAGAGAAAGAGATAATACTTCCATGTTCCACGAACGTGGAACCCAGTTATTAAATTCTATTTCTACTCAGGAACATATCTGAGGAAAATGAGCCAATCGAAGTAAAAATCTACATATTTCATGCAAGTGTATTAGAGCTATCAGCTTCAGAGAGATACTAATTATTCAAAGGTTGATACTTGTATTCTGATATGATTTTAATTCAGATACTTGTTGGCAGGACTAGTTTACCAGGGTAGTTAATGTATTCTAAATAAGGATACGGTAATGAACAGTATTTTATGTACACCCTCTTCGGGCTGCATCCCCGAGTTTCGTCGTCGGCTCATAAAGCTGAGTGATACGTAATTCAATCTTATCAATATTACTCAATAATAATACAATTTTTTTAGTACTCAATTTTAAAGGCATTTTTTTCTTTATAGCATCAACCAGTACCTATCAAACACATTTACATAATTGTTTACTTTGAATATTTATTTTTCTCATCTCTTCATAAGTACTTGACTAATATACTATACTCAAATTTTCTGATATACGTAAACAATCACAATATATATTTTTTCTTATCTCTTTGAACTTAACTATTATTATATATTAATTATTATACTATAGTCAAATTCTCTGGTATACACAATTGTTTTTTTTTTTCTGTACTGTTTATCATATCTCTCTATACTTAATTATTATACTTTTTTCTAGATATATTATATTACCATTCTATGTCAATACTACCCTTTTCCCCTTCTATTTTTATATAATGCTACTTAATATGAACTAAACTTATCAATTTGACGGTCCTAAAACGGGATTTGTTCCTAGTTGGGCAGTCAAAGGTTTCTTACATTTTATTGTTAAATAATGTGTGTTTCAAATAAATAAATAAAAATAAAAATTATTGTACGCGATTCGATTGTGATTACATAGGTAGGTACCTACGTGAACTTTCCATATTTGGAACTGAACCTATGTGTTAAGAATAATATATATACATATATATTTTTTTTTTAAATCCACACAAGTGATAAATTACCTACTTGAAATATATTATGACAGAGATCTACAAAAATCTATATTTTGAATGTATGCTATTTATTTATTTAATTGTAAATAAAGTATTTTATCGTTATTATTTATTTGTTTTCAAGAAATCAAATGATCTTTCATTGTAACATTTTTATAATTTCAATAATTCAAACGATTATAAAAGCAGCATTTTCGAAAGAAAAAAACACCTCAACGGTGGTTAGGTTAACATATTTAAGGGTTAGGTTAGGTTTGGCTAGGTTTGGTTTGGTTTGGTTTGGATATGTTAGGTTAAGTTAGGTGACGTATGTTTAGGTTAGGTATGGTTTGGTTAGATTAGGTTAGGTTGGACTAGGCTAGGTTAGGATAGGTTAGATTAGGTTAGGTTCGGTTCGGCTCGGTTCGGATAGGTTGACTGAAATGTACAGGTAACTTAAATTAATAATAATATTTATTTGAAACATTATTTTACAGAAATATTTAAAAAGGCTTTAACTGGCCAACTAGGAACGAATCCCGTTTTAGGACAGTCATATTGATAACTTTAGTTCATATTAATATACATATATACATGAGAGAATATAAAAGAATCCATAAAAATTTAAGAAAAAAAAATAGTAATGTGCATTATGAAAATATTAAATAGTAGGTGTCACATTTTTATTTATTTATTTATTTAATTTCATCAAATTTAAATATGACAACAAAAACATTAGACACTCATCTCCCTAGGACAGGCCTGTGTTGAGATGAGCGGCTTTACAATTTAATAATGATCAGTAAATACTAATAAGTAAATAATAATGCATGACTAAAGAGTAGTAAATATTAATAAGTAAATGATAGTAAATATTAATAAGTAAATAATAGTAAATATTAATATGTAAATATTAATAGTAGATATACAATAAAAATTAAAATTTAGATTATAATTGTTAAATAATAATAATAAGTAAATATTAATAAGCATATAATAATACGCATTAAATATAATGTAAATATTAATAGGTATATGATAATAAGTACATAATAATGATAAAAATAGGTAAATAATATTTAAATAAAAATAAAAATAGGTAAATAATAAGAAGTAGATTAAGATCTAAATTATGGAAAAATAAAGAAAAAATTGCAATTTGCAAGCATAAAAATTTGATTTTTATTTTGGGAATAATAACAAACTTGAATCGCCTTCGTTAGGTGCGGACGGGCAAAACGCTAGTAAACATTATGTCTAAAATAATTAGTTTAACTATTTGAATCTACCAATTGAATATTTAGATTCTTTTAAAGAACGTCTTAATACTAAAAGAGGTTATTTTGTTCAATGTGAATCTACAAAGCACAACAGATAACAACAGATTTTATAAATACTATTTGTTTCTTTCAAAGTAGAATAGAGAGAGACCACCATCAAAAGAAAAATTAATCAAAAAAGTAAGTTCGCTTGAGAGCACTCTATGAAAATGATTGTTTTTTCAAAAGCAAAAATGTCAAAATTATTTTATCGCACAATGTATAAATAATTAAGTTAATTAACACAAATACAAAGAACCTACCTCAAAATTGTTTGAATAAAGGATTTGGATTGACTATTTAATTAACTTTTTAGTAATTGGAATAAAAATACCTACCCATCTTTTGTTTATGTTCAATTACTTTGAACTATGCCGAAATTGTGGTACAATAAATGTATTTGAAAAAGGTAAGTAGGTTCACGAAGAACGTATAATGTTCTGTCTTGTTTATACAAGAAAGCAAATGGGATGAATTTATCTAGATAGGAATGTTCACCAACTCACTTTATATTCACAATGGCACTACATATCCATTTAATCACACGATATAAATAACAGTTACAGATAACAAATAACCTTTCACGTATATCTTTGTACAAATAATCGTCAAATCTAAATATAATGTCAACGATAATTAATTCGCCCTTAAATATAGCATCCAGTGCTGGGGAAACGTTTGAATCATTGCGAGTGATAGCAACCGGCAAATTAAACTTTTAGTCCAGATTCGGAACTAATGAGGTTAAAAATCAACAGGGCGGCCGAGAGATTACACAGATAATCCCCTTATCGATCGGTTTTGCTCCAATTCCGGAATGAAAACGTAATCCTCCGCGGGTACCATCGCAGCGCGCGAGGCTCCAACCGTCATCATCATACGACTCGTTAATTTAAACCATAAATAATTGAAGCCATTGAGTAAACAACTGCGCACTAAATACAACAGTGACAGCATTAATTCCTGACTCCACTACACCAAGGTAAACCCAGAGCTGTTTTAAAAGCAAATTACATAAGCAATGTACGTGTACGAGAAGGTATTGTTATTATTATGAAAGATGAATTGAGTAATCAGCAGTGATTCGCAAGTAGGTTAGAGTGTGTGGAGATTGTAAAGGAATTCTTAATCAAAGACATTGTTAAATAACAATTTACCCTTTGCTGGCAGAAGGGTTTATGTTTTGTCATGTTTCAGTTGATTTTAGTAATTTGCCTTGGAAATTTGTACATTTTGAATCAACGCGACAGTTGGCAAAAACAAACAAATACGATTTAGCGACTGACAATTCATATCATCATATAATCCTTATATTATATCAAATCGTATATACGAACTATAGTCGTACACAAATGAATTAAACAAATCAATTTAATAAATGTTTGGTTAAAACAAAGCCAAATTGTTGTATATAATACATTTGTTTCTATTTATAACAAGATTTTCATAGTAGAAAATATTAAATTTTGGAAAAAAAAACAAAAAAGTCATGGAAGTATACAAATGAAATATTTACCCCATAAATAAATCTTTCCTGGTAAATCATAAAGCCACACAATCTATTCAATTAATCAAAATACAGTAAACTTATTAGAACCAAATACTGAATACAGAGTAAAACATTTTGTTTGTATGCTCATAAAGTTTCTTGAAAACGTGGAACATCAATTTCCAATATTCTGTGATTATTTTACGAGAACCTCAATACGTTTATTCGAAATGTGGGGGCTTGAATATTATACAATATACATGCCCACAAATAACATTCTCGGCTTACCGAAGTAATATACTATGAGACAACAAACAATATAAAGTAGTGCGTGCTTTCTATTATCTTTAATAGTTCAAGTTAACGAATATAATATATTCGTTGAGCCTCGAGTTAAGTTTAGAAATAGTTCTTGATGGAGATCTGTGTGGATAACTATTGGAGGGAAATTATTGTTACTGACGATCAAGAGATTTATATCAGCAGTACCTTAAGCAAATAAATACCCAGCTGAGCAGCGTCGCTAGCGGCTGATATGCTCGAGGCACATTGTTCGAAATTCGTAAACAGCCATAAGAGTTTGTAGATATGTAGTTCCAAATAATACACGCATAGAAGATATTTTGGCCTTCAGTATAAGCATTTTTTTGAAAAATGTTTTTTTTTCCAAATACACATAATATATGCCGATGAAAAAACAGTTATCAGGAGCAAAGAAGTATGAAACAGATAACTCACGTTTGATAATTGTGATGATGATGGTGCACCAGAGGTTGCGCATGTCCCGGTTGCTGAGGGAGCTGGTGCGTATGTTGAGGGGCTGAACTGACCAGCGCTCTCTGATGTTGCTGCCTGGCTGCCATATTCCTCCCGAAGACCCCATAGCCGAAGCCGTAGATCTCGTCCTCTTCCTTATCAGTCAAGCAACTGGATGGCTGCGGAACGGGAGAACGAATATTCTTAATTTTATTTTAAAACAGGTGTCAAAAACTATTGAATCTACTTAACCTAACTTAGCCTAGGAATATTAAAAAAAACACTTTACCAAACTGCCACGCTTTTTGAGTTGTTTGAATTATCATCCGCCAGACGATGTTCCATAATTTCTTACTGAATGTTTTGGTAAAACATAAATATGAGCAAGAAGTAAAGGCGAGTCGGTCGACTCGGAGGAGGTAACGGCTGTAGCTAGTAGCAGTGTACAGTTTCAAATTACAGCTGCAGCCAGAGAAGAAGACGCAGAAGCTTTAGCTAGTACAAGTGGTCAATCTCCAATTACAGCAGCAGCCAGTCAAGAAGACCCAAAAGCTGTAGTTAGTATGAGTGTAGAACCTAAAATAATTCCAGCTAGATACGAAAATCCAGAAGCTGCAGTACTGCTGCTAGTACGAGTGAAAAGCCTCAAATAATTCCAGCTAGTGACGAAGATCCAGAAGCTGTACGAGTAGCAGAACCTCAAATAATTTCAGCTACTAGAAGACGTTCCAGAGACAAATATATATTTAAGAACTGCTGCTAAGACATCAGCCTTAGGAAAGGCCAAGGATTTGTTCGCTGTGTGAGTAGAAAAGCGTGTATGTCAAAAAAGTGCTTTTGTAAGAAAAAAAGGCATCTTGTGTAACTCGAAATGCCAAGGTTGTTTGCCTTGCAAAAGCAAGTAATGTAAACATCCTTGTTCCCTGTTTTATTTTTTATGTTATGTTTGTATTTCATTAAGGCTCGAGCTACTTCTGTTAAATGTATCATACTAATTAATATATTTTTTTAAGTATGATTATTTTCATTTCATTATTTTATTAATGAATACTGTCAACATGGCTCTGTTATGTTTCTTCAAAATGTTTCTTTAGTGTATGATTATTTTTGTATTAATTTAATTAATATTGATGACATACATGTGTGACCAATATTTTCATAATTAAATAAATATTGTATTAAACAATACACATTTTAATTTAATCCCAATCAATACTTAATTGCTTTTAATTGAATTATTTCCCCCAAACAGGTTTCTCTAGCCAAAACTAGTTTTATCTAATGTCCACAGTTAACACTAGTTTTAACAGTAGTGTGTATCGAAATAAAAAAAAAAAAATTAAAATTCAAACACGTATAGCAGTTAATTCTAGTTATACCTAGGAAATCCTTGTTGTAACAAAGGCATTCAGTATTAACTAGAGAAAACTGCGTTCTAAAACCGATTTTGACTGCAACATATCTTCTCTATATATAAAAATGAATGTCTGCCCTCGATTTTCTCAAAAATTACTAGACCGGTTTCGCTGGAAATAGAACAGTTTATTTTTATTAGTGGTGGGAATGTTTAGATAGTAGTTTGAATGAAATCCAATATGTAAAATTTTTATAAAGTATTAAAATTAGTAAGAAAAACATTGAACCCACCCTGTTGTATTGGGGTTATCCCATTGATATACCTATTTGGTTATCCACAGATTACAAATTCAAAAGAAGAAGGTTTGTTTGGGTAGAATATTTTCAAAATGGAAAACCTACTTAAAAACTTTTTATTTAGATATGTTATGAAAAACTAAATATTTGGAGAGAAATAAAATTTTCAAATGAATGTTTCTTTGTTTAGAGATAGCAATAGTCGTCACAAGGCATTACTTTGGCTGTCAAATTAATTATGGCACACAAACGCCAAGCAAGAATTCACAACAAAAATATATTTAAAAAAAAAAATAAAAATCCCGAGAAAGGCCGGGTACATATCATCAAGTATATAAGATTAAATTATTCAATATTTATCATCATAAGCGAAACGGTTTTCAACAAGAAAAATCTGAACAAGTAATTTTGTAAAGGCTTTTCATAGCATTTTAATAAACGTTTTGGGCTAATTTACGTCTTATTGAAAGTCGCTGTTAGCGAACTAACAAAAAGCATAAATAAACAAGCATTTTGCCAGTTAGTATACGAGCATGCACACCGGTATCGTAATTACAGTTTAACACGAGGCTTTTATCGCTCACCAACTGCAGGTTACTGTTCATTTGCTTACAAGAGGTTGGAGAATGGGGGCTGTGTAAGATTATATGTTTAAACCTAGTTCAAACTACAGTAAAATAGCAATAAAAATATAATTGCGGAGCCACTTACAAATCAAATAAAGGTTCAATAGAAACATAATGATAGGAAAATACATAAAAAAAACAATAATAATTAGACAAAGTGTAAAACCACAATGACATTATGAGTTCTGAAAAAATCAATAATTCTAATAGTTATTAGCATAATCACCAAAACCATTAAAACATCACCTAATCATACGTGAAGTTCCTTGCTAAAACGGCGGTTTTTATAATAGAATCGCCACTTTTGAAATTACCACCATCTTCTCAGAACCGAATCCAATGCGATTTGAAAATCTTGCCACCTTTCTGCAGGCGATGTTCATTCGTTTAAAATGGTGATTGTAATACCTAAAGAACGGTGGGATATTTTATTTTTCAACTGGATCCTTACCGCGAGTAATCCTGACCTTTGCTGAAACACTGGTTTTCTAGATGGAACCGATATTATTTCTAGACAATCTTTCCAGAATCAAATCCAGTTGGAAAATCTACTTCCCTCCACCCTGCAAGCTGATGTTCTTTCGTTTTAAATGGCGGTTATAATACCTAAAGAGCGGTGAGCATTTTCTTTTCTCTCTCATTTCCTTCGCTGAGATGTTTGTTTTGTGAATACAGCGAGCCGCCTTAGAGCTCAAGGTCTTGAAACTTGAAAGTGTTTTCATTAAGAGCATCATAGCTACTTTGAGGGAGATTAAAAACACGGCAGCGTCTCGACGTTGCGAAATTAAATTGCATGTAAGTGGAAATATCTTTTCGGAATGTGATGTAACGTGAAATGGCACGGTAATAACTGAACTTGTATTCCATTAGGTAGGAAAGGAATGTATGACAGCGACCGTGATCTTATTTTATTAGGCTTTATTATGCGCGTATTTAAACAAAGATAACACATCCCGCGTTTTAAAGTAGAAATAAATTTTGTTGGATAAAACTGTACATTTGAAGGCAATAAAAACATATAGCATAAGTCATTAGTAGTTAGTAGCTAACTGAAGTGATAGGTTACATAATTATTAGTAAAGCGCCCTTGAGGTGATTTTCTCACGAAAACAGCGCTCTACACGTAATCCAATTATTAATATTGACATTGTCAAGGAAATCATAATTATACGATATATTATAACTTTTTGACAATGACCAAACACTTTGTGGATTAACATGATGAATTAAATCAAAATACTATTTTTATTCCACTTTTATTTTTGTATAAATACGTAGACCAGTTTCGATTTAAGGGAATCATTTTCAGGACTTCAAATATACCAATTAAATAACAGGAGTGTGCATAATGGTAAAATAAAAGAGGATTAAAACAAGGTGTATTTTCATTTAATTTAAACAAATTATAACAATAATAAACTGTTTCGAAGACCCAATCATGTTTATTTCCCTCAAAGAACTGATACTGTAAAAAAACTCCAATTATTTTAAAGTAATTCTGAAAGAAAAGTGAAATAAATCTTCAATTTATTTTTTTATAATTTATTGAAGTTTGTAAACCTCATTTTAATATTTTAATCATTGAATAAGATAATATTAACACATCCCACATGAACCACGAAACCGAAAAAACAACAGAAATTAAAAAGATTTCAGTCGCATCTGAGACTCGAACGAACCAAGGACCTCTATCAACCCGGGGTAACCGCTTAACCAACTTAGCTAATGAGACCAGTATAATTTACGCCATTTACACCGATATCATACTTCATGTTCGAGATTTGTTAATATTATCCTCCATTTTTATAAATCCCATATTATTGACGGCTATCCTTATGATGATTGCAAAGTTTCATCCTTATGATGAATAATTGTTTTAAAATCACTTTGTGGCACCATTTAAATAAATAATAAAGAATCACATTGTTCGAACCACTATTTTAAAAATAACTATAAAAATGTTTAAAAATAAGATTCCTTCATCATGATACAATCATAGTTGATATTTATTATTAAAATAGTGATTAAATAATACTAATCGTTTATATTCTACTATGTGGGGAGATTACTGCAAACACAGCTTATAGAGAGTAATTACATACGTAATACATACGAGTACATAAATATAATGGCAAAATAAATATAAATTTTAAAAACATATTAAAATAAGATACACCTATTAAATAAAAGTAAAAAATATTTTACTATTGTTCTAAAACTGAGCGATTAATTATTATTTTTTTTTTATTAAACAAAAAATTACATAAAAATAAAATTTAAAAAAAAACCTTTAATAAAAACCTCTGAACTAAAATACAAAAACTAATCTTGTCTTCTTTTGGCTCAGCTATTAGAGGCTTCTTTATGTTGCCATTTGCAAGATATTTTGTAATTTTGATTATTTCTGCAGGCATTATACCACTTCAACTAGGACAATTAATAACCACATTACACGTAAAACAAAATATTCAGTACTCACAGAATACTTCCCCGGCACGTAGATCGGCTGCGACAGCGAGGTAGTCAATCCTCCCATCTGGCCGCAGTGCCCGGACATGGGCCCCCGCTCGCCCGCGCTGCCGATGGAACTACCCGAGGGCCCCTGCGTGCCCGGCGGCGTGCCCGGCGTGCCCGGCGTGCCCGGTGTGCCCGCGCCCAGCACGCGGATACGGGGCGACATCTCGTCCCATTCCCGGCGACGCAGTTCTTCGAGGTGGTCCAGCACGTCGCCGTAGTGGGTTGAGAAGAGGTCTGCGTAGCGGGAGGCGAGGCCTTCTAGGTATCCGCGGTCGCCATCCTGTGTACAGAAAACCATTTATTAGGGTAATTCATTCAATTTAAATTTCTTTTTTTTTTATTTAATTATAACCATTATTATTCAATTTAAGAAACGGTTCAATTATAAAAAAAAATTCTGCTGGGTAATTATTATTACGTGTGACAACTGTTCCGCCTTCCGAAGGCACTATCAAATTATGGAGAAGCCACTTACAGACGATCTATTTATGTTATTTCTATGCATGTACTTATAGTGAATCTCATAAAATATTTTCATTTTCATTACCAATTTAAAATAAATATATATTTAATTAATTATTAGGGGATTAATTGAATACAGTATTAACAGTTCTTGAATTAAAGTATGATACTGTTATAAGAATTTCAAAATTCTTTTAATTACAGTAAATTGTCGGCGTTTTCAATGGTTATTATACTGTGAAGTTTCCCTACTTTGGTAAAGTTATAGTTACTATTGTTTTTTTCTTATCATTTCTAATTTTGAAACTGTCAATTCATAGTGGAATTCCATATTAAAATGATTTTTTTTTTTTGATTTAAAAACCTTTGTAACTAGTTTTTTTCTCTTATATATTCTGGTATTTTATATTAAATATATTATGTTAAGTAGTTTTGAAAAAAAAAACATTAAGTAGTTTAACCTCACAGAAATGCCATAAAACAGGTTCTTCGTAAAGTTGAAGGAACCAGAGGACAGTGCCAATACCAAGTTATGAGACCGTGCTTTCGGACAATAGAGCCTCGAGCTTCTAATGAACTCCAACATGTCCTAACAGTGAATACCTGTAAATCGACACTCAAACCACATCTCTCCGATGATATCTATAAACACATAACGGTACGTAAATACACATTACCGAATGTTCATTTATATGAATTTCTTGGGTAGTATTTTTTAAGATATATTTTTTCGTGTTTTCGAAGATCGCGTTTAATTTTATAATAATAATAATAATTGGATGATTTGTATAGCGCCGTTTTTTTGTGAAAAAATAACCTCAAGGGCGCTGTTATGTTATAAAAATAATATTTTAATCACGTTTTTTTTGTTATTTCTTAGAAGCATAGAAGAAAAAATATGTTTTTAACACCACGTATTCTGGTGTTTCTATTTTTCATTATCTCTCCATTTTTATAATGTTCATTATAATAATAGTAAATAAAATATAATAATAATAGTAAATAATTTATACAAAAGTTAACGTATAAAGGCACTCCGGAAATACCTAATATCACATAAATTACAGGGCAATTTTTTTTTAAATTTCCAAATGTAACAGGAATAAAAGTCAAGTCACGACTGGCCGCCAGAACAAAGTCTTCCAAGTTTCAAGACTTGTAGGTGGTAGGTTGGTTGCAGGCTGTAGGGTGGAATGGCGCCGCGACGCTGCTCCGACGCCAGACGCCACTAGGACCCACCCTGTTAATGAAACTTCAGGTGCGCCGTCCGACGAGTCTTCGAGGGATGCGTCTTGCATTAAGCCGAGATAAGGGAAATCTAAAATCCGAAGAATGTAATAATGCACAGGTGCAGATAATGCATAATTTATACTGACCCATACAAAATTCATAGCGTACTGTATTTAATTTTCCAGTTATTTAGGAGAAAAATGTAATTTCCTTGCCTTGAAAAAAAAATGCATAATCCACTACTCCATGGCAAAATAATGGGAAACAAATCGATACCTTTCAAGCCAGGGAGATAGTGAAAAAATATGTATACATGAGTGGAAACTATTTTCTTTAATTATATATACGCAATTATTAGGTCTTCTTGGATGGAAAAAAAACGTTACGCCATTTTTACACGATTTTTAAAAACAATTATTTCTTGAAATATTGCGATTTGTTAGTTACGCCCTTTTGGCTTGTCAGTCAAAACTTATAAACTAGTGTTAAAGAAATTGGGTAGATGAAGAAAGTAATTTTTCTAGTTAGAGAGTATTTTTTCTTCGAAACCGAAGTGTGTTTTCATTCTATTAACTACGGTATTTTTGTTTAAAACAACCTTCTAGCTAAGCTGGAAAGACCTAGTCGTATTTATAGGTTAAAAATATACGGCTCATAGAAAAGAAATCAAACAAAAACCGTAAAGATTCCGTGAGATAAAACACCTTTGATGGCGGTAGAAAGGGAATGTCCTAAAAGTAAAAACAGTGATTTATAATTAATTAACAATAGTGCTGTTTTTGTGTAGTTCAAAACATATTTCTTTAATCTTAAAACCAAACATTTGTTTACAAAATTTACTTCTATTCCTAAGTTAGTTATGAGAACACGTCGTTAGTAACGGCAGGTGTATTTGAACTCGGAGGTTCAAACTACATAAAAAAGTTGTGGTTTTTCTAACAAGTTCAGAGCACCAAGTTGCCGCAAAGCTCGTAAATAACTCACGTTCAATTTTAATGAAGTAAAGTTTGATGCGAACTGAATAAGGTGGACAAAGCGCCTTCTGTCAATATTGAGTTAAGAAGTGCTGCCCCCAAACTTACCAGGAGAACACTTTGACCTCTGAATAAAAATGAAACTGTATGTTCAAGCTTGGCGCAAGACAAAGCATATATTTTAATTATTGTTTTCTAAATTTGGATTTCACAGGGGAGATTAATATCAATTTCAAAAAGGAAGCTCATATTTTATTGACTACCATAAATAATAATTAGTTCCCACATACCTATACATACCAATTCAATGTATATTTTATTATCTAAACTGGGAAGCAGATCTGCTATCTTAACAACCAAAAACTATAGATTTGTGAGCTCTCACACCTTTTTATTTTAGGGATTTTAATGTTATAGCAACTATTTTCAGCTCGCAACGTTTTCAATCGTGAGCTTATGAGTAATTGAATTTCCATTTAGTCGCCAAAAATAAGATAAGACTTCATATTGTGTTGTCAGTTTTTTTAAACTGTTAAAAATAATATTAAAAATGTGTTGAAAAACTTAAAACGCGATGATGTTTTAGGTTATTTTACCACAAGAATAAACCACGGGCAAAATCGAGTAGTAAAACTGGTCGATCGATAAAATGAGACCATTGCGTTTGTAACTTTTGTTAGAAGGCACTTAAAGCTATGAACAAATTTTGTATCTTATAAAATAAATTTGTTTGTTAATTATGCAAAAATAATATATTCACAATTTAATTTCTTGCGTTTCACAACCCTCGTTTACGTCTGACACTTCAATATTTTCCCCGAGAAAACTACTGAATGTCGGGAAAATAATTGGGCATAACGAGAAGGAATCGCGGATCCTCTACAAGAAAGTATCTGCTCCGTAGATCCCTAAGAAGCTTAAGTATTTTCCGCGGTGGAAGGAAGGATCGGGGTGCTTTACTCCGCGGTGCAAACAAAATGAAAAACATTAAGGCATTCAGATGAATTGCAAGCACACAGATACTAAAATTTCTACAATTTTTTTTTCTAGTGAGAGTTCCCTTTTCCAGAAAAGTCGGTGCAAAATGTAGGAGGAGGTTTAATATGAAAGGAAAATAGGAAAATGTAAAATGCTTTGGAAGAACTAATGCACTTTTCAGACATAAAAAATATTACAGTGAGGTTTATAAGCTTCAATTAGTTATCTTAGAATCTTGCAGTCAATATAACAGTTAAAATTGAAGTACGATATCGATTTACATGACGAAATGCGATTAGGTGGTATTAGCTCAATTGGTTAGAGCGCTGGTCCTAGATACGACCGTTACCTTTTTAATTTATGGGTCTTTTCTTTTTCAAATTTAATTTGAAGGTTATTCATATTATCTTCAATGAACATAAAAAAATATTTGTGTGATATAAAATCAAAAAAAAAAAACAAAACAGTCTGACCCAGACCACAGAGCAATCAGTTAAAATCAACATTATGAATACGTTAAAATGATAATCTAACCATAATCTCTTTGTTTTAGGTCAAGAGGTCCTGCTTCAAAACCAGTAAGGGCATAAAAAAATAGATTTTTAATGGGTAATATCTTTATAGGGATAAAAAAATCCACCTTGCTTAGGTAGAAGATACTCTTTCGCCGGGGTTAGAGATTACTTAATCAATTTGGAAACGTTGTGTTGCTTAGACTGACTTTAGCTATGTTTAGTAACCAGAAATAATTGTCAAGGTTTCCAGCCTCATTTCTCTCCTTTCCCTTCCTCTTCTAGACTTCCATCAGCATCACAATATTCCCAATATCGAGTATGGCATAGTTCAGTGTACACATAAGAAATGTTTGTATGTTAAAAAAGTTTAGTATTATGCAATTTCCCAATACTTTAGAAACACAGTTGGCAAGAAAACATTTTTACATTTATTGAACGATATTGTTTTTATGAAAAGTTTCGAGAGGGCGTATCACTTGCATGCACGATTTATGGCATCATATGCATAATTTATTTGTCAAAAGAACCCTATTCGAAGTTTCATAAGTAAGTGAATAAAAATGGCAATAAAATGTTATGGCGCACAATATCGATAAGTCATGAGAAATATTGTGCTTTGTTAACTTTTTAATGTCGAATAAACGATTCTTTACTGAATAATTTATTGAAGTCTTCAAGAACATGAAATATTTTTTTCATATTTTTATCACATGTGGAAATCTTTATTAACATAATCGGCAAAAATCGTTGGAGCAAATCGCATTATCATTTTAACGTGAAAAATGCATTCATAGATCAATAAGAATCCAACAAATGTTAGATATTTCTGTTTTTTTTTTACGTCATATTCTCGATGCTTTCTTTTTAATGCGAAATATTAATGTATTTATATTTTATGAAGTTGAAATTGATATTTGGATTCCCAAAAAGGAGGATTTTAGAAAAAGAATATTGTATTGCCGCCTCGGGTCTGGTTAAAAGAAATAAAAAATGTGAGGCATATTCCTGTAAAAAAACGCACCTTATTCCTCAAATTTCCTACCTTTCCGAATATAATCGTTCAAAGAAAAGGCACGTCAGTAATAATATATGATGAACTGGTTATTTTTATTTCCATGTTTTATCAGATCGAAAAACACGTGCGCCAAATATGCCACGGGGGCAGCAATTGCGAAAACAATATCATGCTTTTATAATCGAAAGTACACACACGTTTTAGCTTAGAAGAAACTTTGGAAAAGCGAAATAAAAAAAAATCGGATTTACGAGCATTACTATCATCTCTAGCAGAAATCTTCGACTATATAACGATACCGCAATATAATATTTAAAACAAAATCAGAAAATCTAGTTTAGCATTATTTCTAATTTTGAAACTGTCAATTCATTGTAGAATTCGATATTAAAATAATTTTTTTTTTATTTTGTAACTTTTCCATTTATTTATGTTCGACCGGACCGGTTTCACCCTATCGCGGGCATCGTCAGACTGGCACAATGAATATCAGCTTTTATTCTCAAAGCTTCCCGAGCCGTTCGGACGTCAACAGTGGAAGGGGGCTTGTCAAAAAGAAAAAAAAAGATTTCTGATTTTCGATATTTGATTTTATTTGTTAAGAATTGTTTCCCCCTTTTAAAGTGTTCATCAAACTGTTTGACGATTTAAAAAAAAACATTATCATAATCCAATAATTGTGAAATTTTAACATTTATCGACTTGTTGTGAATTAAGAAGATTTTCTTTTTGAATCAACTACATATATTTCAGAAAGCTCAAGAGTCCCAAACCTTTGAGATAGAAATTACAAAAATGTATCATAACTAGTGACCAACTTATTAATACATTCTAGGGTATTCATCCTACTAAATAATGCAAAAGGAAATGTAAAACAAGTATAACCACAAATATTTTCACATTCACCATTATTTCAAGTGGGTGAAATGGAATTTTGGAACAAGTGCCGTAAATAAACGGAAAAAAATGGGATACATTCATGAAAACATAATTACGTAAGGGATTTTGATATTCTTCTATTTCACGGTAAGAATGCCGAAGCAAATATATTTCTATATCAGATTTTCTATATCAGACAAATGCAACGATGGAAAGTAGGAATTTGCCGTCAAAATATTTACAGGTAAGCGTAAAATATGCACAGAAAAACAAATCGATTTAAAGAAAGCGTTTTCACAAAACCCTTTGTATGAATAGGCAGATGAATTAAATAAAGTACTAAGAGTCAAAACGTTGAACTGAGGTGTAAGGTTTTTATTGAATAAAAACAATAATTGTTAAGAAATTGAATTGAATTACAAAGAAATACAAGGCCTTAAAGAAACATTATATAATTATTTTTATATTTATGAATATACCATTAAATTAAAGATCTATTTTATTTTGGAACATATAGAAGGCGTTAAGAGCAACTAAAAATTTCATACAAAAAGGATCTAGGTACCCCGTAAAGAGTTACAAAACAGTACTATGTTTAGCAAACTTGGTCGTTTAGCCATTGGTACTTTAGTCATTTTATTATTAAACACGACTAATGTGTAACGGCACTTAAAAATAGATAATAATCAGTTATATAATATTTGGTGGAATTTTAATTAATGTTGTTTATCGTTCATGCCAACAAATAAAATCAGACTGAGCGGATAAACGCGCTAAAAACGTTCGAGGAAAAATATCCATAACCGAATGCTCAATGTGTCAAGAGGCTAAAAAAGTTTGAGTCGTAAACAAACTGGGGGGAAACTGTTCAAGGAAAACAAACTTCGGCGCAAAATATCGCGTGCCGCTTTCCAATGAAAGCTCCCCAACACGTCCGCCGGGCAAAACGCGATTTTTGTATTCCTTTACAATCGCATTTGAATAAAAAACAATTTACATTGCAAATTTGACTTAAGCATGTTCGGAGGGTTGATGGGGCGGGTGTTCATTTGGTGGGTCAAGTGGTAGACGGATCTCCCCTCGCGGGAATTCCTTTTCTCCTCTCTTTTCAGATGCTACCCTTTTTACCTATTTATAGAAGCCGGGCGCTTAATCCACTTAAAAAAGCCCCGGAAGATGCGGAAGCTTTTGGGGGCTTACGTCCCTTAGATTAAAATTCTTGAGACTTTCTCTGTTTTTGCACCGGGTTTGTGCACCCCTACCAAATGCAAGGGAATCCCTTTTAACTACAAAGAGGGAAAACGGAAAATATAATTACATCTAACAATGCGGGAAGCGAAGCGATTAAACGTGTCGAACAATCCCAACAATGTTAGCAGTGTAAATAATATTCCACCCCCCGGAGAAAACAAACAAAACTTATCCTTGGTGCGCTCACATTTTTTTAATAAGTTATGTATAAAAAAGACAGCAAGCACATTTAGTTTTGGTTGAAATAACGAAAATTAATAAAATCTGGAGAAATATATTAAATATGTACTCGTATGTGGCATTGGAATATTGAGAGTTCAATTGAAATTTTAGGCTTGTAATAAGAATTTGAAAAAAAAGATATGTAAATGAATGAGTTTCTTTATATTGTGACAAGCAGAGTTTTCAAAATGATGATGTTTTCCGATCTACCCGAAGCATAAATATTCTTAGAAATACATAAATGAGTTTGTCGTAAAAAATGGATTATCGAGAAAATTTCATTTGCTTGATGACATTCAATATTCAAACAAATCATCTTAGATATCTCTGTAACGTCTCACTCGAAAAAAAAAACAAAGATGAAATTTAAAAAGGGGAAAGACAGGCCGGAGAGATTTTAACAAAACGTTTAGAGGAGAGAGGGGAGAATACCCAACAAGAAATTGTGTTTAAAAGGAACGGGGTGGTTTTCGATAATAATTGCGACACGGTCTTTGAAGCGCAAAATTTTATTCTCTTAACACGTGCAACGTTACTTAGATCCTGTATATTATTTCATCACACCGATGAGTGCATTTAATTAAATAATAATTGTAAAAAATATATCACAGAAGAGTTTCAAATGAGTGAAATCTCTCATCAGTCATAATACTAAAATGATTGTGGCAAGGTTTGAAGATATTATGGTGTACGAGTATATTCAATATCGGTTAATATGGCCTGAACTGCATAAAAGTTTGGTTGTTTAGCAAACGGTAAGTATTAACTCGAAGGAGGTTGAAAGCGAAGCCTAAATCTCGTTATCTTTCAAACCGTTTTAAGTAAGATAATTTAAAATCATTTCTTGAACAAAATTGACCTCTTTATTATCATTTTATTTGCAATGCAAATTTTAAATGAATTAACGATGAACCGGGGATTTCTTATCTGCGTTATAAATGGTCGAAATGGCGCTTTAAATGCCAAACAATTGCTGATTTATACATTTTATTTCAATTTCTTAAAGCGAAAGAGAAAATCACATCTTTCCGAGGCTGGCGTCATGCTATTTTATCTAATAATCCTACTCACGCATTTATTATTTACGGCCTTCGATGAAGGGTTGTGTTTTCAGACAAAAAAGGTGAATTCAATTCAAGGAAACCTTTTGCACGGTATACTTGTGATTCGAAATGTGCACTGGTTTTATATGCATACGTACTTTTTGGCACAATTATATAATATAAAAGACGGTAAATAACTACTTATCCATCAAACCATTTTCTCGAGGGGTGGGCACAGATGATGGACCACTAAAAATCTGTGTTTGGCTACACCTTACATCTTTCACAATCGTACAATTATTATTTTCATGTTCTTGTGTCCATTTGCGCAAAGCACATTTTTTAACTCTCCTTTCTGCGTCCATCCGCTTAACAGGTCCAAACTTATCTACGGCAGTTGTTTTATCTTGTGATTTAGCCATGTTTGCATTTTGCCAAAACTTCATATTAAAATGAATTTTTGAATGGTTTTTAATTCAAAAATTTATTTTATTATAAAATTCCACCATGAATTGACAGTTCAAAAATTTAAAAATTATTAAAAATTTAACAACAATTAAAAATTATAAATAATTCAAACATCATATGTTTAACCTCCTTCTAACATTTAACACTCATCATAGAATTCCAATTAGTTCAATAAAATGGTTTGAATGCGGACTAGTATGCTGTTTTGTTATAGCGGACTAGTATACTGTTTTGGCTAAACAACGGCTAAAAAAATTCAGAAGAAACTCGATTAAGCGTCCCTTCATACATAACGAGGCTCAGTAAAAACATTTTGTGTACATACTTAAATTTAATACGACTGAGTGGCAACAAAAAGTATCGAAAAACATAGATTTTATTTATTTATTTATATTAGGTTTTCACTGATGTTCTTAGGAAGTTATAATAGATTACATAGATTACATAAAATTACAAATATTCAATGATACATAGTACAAATAGAAGCAAGAGACACAAATACAACAACTGATATATAATATAATAAAATAGTAGCCTAATCATTGTTACACACAGATATATATTTAGACGGATCATTGTTACATATATTTTTTTTAGAAACTCATTGTTACATATTTTTAAGATCGAAATAAAATGCTGCTAATATTGTCAGCCGATAGCCGGATGAGCAGGATACGTTGGTAGTTGAGAGGTAGTAGAGAGAGACTGATGAGAAATTCTTAAGTATTGATCGTTGCATCCCACTGTCACATCGGATGAGAAGACGCGTATTTATCAAAGAGAACTGCAATTGGTGGCGGGCTGGATTTAAAGAAAATCCTTTTAAAGGTGCTTTGTCGCGACGATAAAAGAAATTTCCTTCCCTCTTGGGGTTCCAGAATTCTTCTAGTTATGGGAAGGGAGAAATTTTCTGCAGATCAATTGATTGGATTTGTTTTGTACGAGTGACTTGTTTCGAGACAGGGCAATCGGGTGTTTCTGTTGGGGCTGTAAGTTGCACTCGCAGACGGTTGAGAGACTTAAGTCCTTCAATTTAAACAGAACACGATCGTTTTAAAAAGGATTTGTATTATTTTACTTTTGGCGAACAGTTTGATACGAATAATGTAATATATTATTTTTCGGACATGTTGTAGTTTAATACTGAGCCATCGATATGATCCTATATTACGTAAATGTTAACACGTACCCTGCGAGAGGATATCGGGATTTAATACTAATATAAACTAGAATGGCACGCACCATTGTGAATAGGTACCTCGAAGGTATAAACATTTTCTATACTTATAAGGACTAGATAGGTACTATACGTATAAGTACTTGAGTAGACTGCTTTGCGGAAAAATTTATCATTGTTTCTGCTAGTTGTAATTATTCATCTTATTGCATTATATATATATATATATATATATATATATATAAACATCATATTTGTATACATCTCCATAAAATTATTGCTAAAATATACCAACTGGTAATTTACTAAATTGAACTTTATATGAATCTTTATCAGGTAGGTAGGTATGTATACTTGTATGTAGGTGAGGAAATAAGATATCACAGGACTTCCAAGCGCATGATTAAAAAATGCAAAATCTCAGCAGTATAAATGGATCTCGCTTAAATTTAAATTAAAACGCCAGTAAAAGTCCTTCGGCAAGAACAAACAAAAGAAAGCTGCACTTCCTCCAATGGAGAATCGCTGAAAGCTTATTAAAAGCACGACGCATAAATTATTCAGATAATGAGCCTTCGTTTAGAATCATGTTACGCCATCTGGCAACCATAAAGGTTTAAGGTCAGCAGGTAAAAAATGAGGAAAAAAACCTTTGGGCATGCCATTAAAGAAAAAAACAATTGGCCTGATTTTGGTTGTCGAAAATGAACTACGGCAAAGGACATAATTAACATTTACCAAAAAGCTAAAGGAAATATTAAAAAAAAGGAGTTTGAATAAGCAATGCATCAAAAGAACTGTCACAGTTTATTATTTTGATATTTTTTCGCCTTTCTCTCCTCCCGTAGAAATGTTATAAATAATGGTGATAACTGATTGAGATTAACTGTCTCTAGAGAAGGTATATTTCTGGGCTTATATCAATTTATACAAATCGCTTTGGAAAAGAAAGTTATTTATGGTTTTAACTCAAAAATTACTGTCGCTTTCACCAAGCAAATTGGGCGTTCGCCACGTAAAAGTTTAGCTTTGTGTTACCCGTGTACAACAAGCTTTATCAGTGTGTTTCGTTTTCGTTCAATACAATTAAAATTAAGTTACCCAAATACCCAAATGCATGATTTAAGCCTTGGCAGAGCTTTAAGCTATCGATCTGGTAGAGGTGTTTTTATCAGTCGCACTACTACAAAATTGATATTACGTAACATCGTGAGTATAGTGGCAAAAAATGGAAATTTGATGTTTTAACTTAATAATGCCGTATTATGAAGCTTTTTACCCTCTATAAAATGGCAGAATGCAGAAAAGTGGTGTTAAATTAAAAAAAATATGTATGTAATTTTAAATATGAATTTACGGTTAAATCAATTAATATTAATTTACTTATTTTTTATTTATTTTAGATACAAACAGTACATGTATAAAATGAGAAGTATTCAAATTAGAAGGTTTTAGAAAATTATTACAAGGATCGGTACCAATGACATGTCTCTATGTAATATCTAGTGGTTGTAAAGGTTGGAAAGGTTAGTCACGTTTTTGGGTGTTCTTCGTTTTTTTTTATTTAGGTTCGTTTCCTGTGGCATCATCAGTCCGATTGAAGTGAAATTGTAGATTTGCTTTGTTTTCTATGTCCTTATCAGCATTTCTTCAAAAAATCGAAAAAATCGATGTTTTTCGATTTTTTACTAAAATAATAAAAAGTAAAAAATCGAACTAACCTTTCCAGTTGTCAAAAACAAACCACTAATCCAGAATGGCTGATAATGCTAACATATGATAAACATATGTGGACCAACATAAAAAAAATCGATAATCGAATATACACAGCCCGCGAAAATTCAAAATTCACCTTTTCTTTTGAACACACCTCGTAGTGTATAAGTGTATGTGTCTGAGTATGTGTGTATGTGTGTGTGTTGCTATGTACTGGAGAGTTATGATTGCGCATTGATGTTACGAGTAATATGTTTCTTAAATGACGGTAGGGAGTCAAAAAATACGTCGATATGTAGGTTGGGATAAAGATTATTAAATGTTTGGAGATCACGGGAAACTGGTGAATTTTCTGCAGCGTATGTTTTGTTGTTTAATGTGCAAAATGGTTTGGTGTGGCGATTACGTTTCGACGTTGTGTTAAAGTTAATTCGAAATAGGAGTTCAGGGCAGGGTGTTTTAATCGGACAAAGCTACAAATCACAAAAAAAAATTCGAAGAATCGATTGAATATTTTCTTCTGAAAAAAAAATCGTTTTTGCATTATAATAATATTATTGAATTTCATAAAGTAGTTTAAATGCAAGTTTACAAAACTTAAATGATTGTTTTTAGAAACAAGCATTTCGGAGTTGAGGTTTTTTGCCAGTATACACACGGTATATTATATATTATTTAAATATGAATTAAAAAATGTTTAAATATGGCTTTTAGTCTAAAAGCATCATTGAAGTGAATATGACTAAACTTTCGCTAAAAGTAAACCTAACTTAACTTGGCGTTGGCTAAGTTGTCATTTGTTATTTATAACTGGTCGATACCATCAAAAAGTTATTAAACCATTACTTTAGTAGTCTATTTTGTATTAAATAAATCTAACTTATGATAAACACGTCTAATAAAAGTTACGGTAGAATTACTTTTGTTGGTTTATGATGCCGGTTCAACAAACAAAAACTAATGACATCAAACTTGGGATTACCTTAACAAAGGTACACTAATGATTATTATTATGGGGCGGAAAGGGTTAAGGACTCGGAGACCGACAGACGTGAAAAAGATATGAATGAACAAGCAGCCATTAGTTTTATATCCACCTGTGATATTGGAGATACCTTAAGATAAAAAAAAATTTAAAAAAGAGAATTTATCATTAATAAATAATATAATTTCGGTTGCGATGTGATATGACGTATGTACGTAACATTCTAAAGGTAAAATGCAAAAATACGTAATTCTTACTTTCAGTAGATGTAATGCCGAAGTCCTTATAGTTGGTGGTGGAAATGCCCTCCAAGCAGTTAACCGGGGTTCGACTCTCGGCCGTGGCCGTTTTAAAAAATATTTTTTCGTTATTTTTTAAACCAAAATTTATTTTTTAATTTTCTGTATCTGAAAAGAGGGGTGGAATTTTTCAGTTTCACAAATCCTACATTTATCACAATACTGTAATAATAATGAAGAAATGAAATTATTACCTTCGGGCACATTAAATGGGATGGAGTTTATGGTGGTGTAGGGTACACAACAGACATAAATACTATTATATTACACAACTCTATTTCCACGATATAATATTTCTTATAGTAAGGACGAAAGTAGAAGATATTTATAATTGCGTGAAGGTTACGTGCTGTGTATGAATTTATGAAAGGTTTTTTTCATAAACAACTGATAAAGTTTATGTTTACTGAATAATGTGTGCATTTATGAATGCAATGAAAGTTCAATTACTGTTTACTGTATTGTAAATAGTTATTTATTGAATCAAGACTCCTGAATAAATAAGTGCCATCAATCATTAAGGTTTATAAATATAAGATAATTGTGGAATTTATTAAACAAGTAATATATTTGAATGCATTTTCTATGGAAATGTGAGCCCCAACTGCCAGGAGCCAGTGTAAGTATGAAAATGAAATAACCCAACTTTGGGGATCTCGTGGGGGAAGTAGGGAGGCGAGAGATATTGATAAGATAGAAGGTACCTGACCATCAGATCTTGGAACAACGTTTCCTTTCTGAATGGTGATCTCTCACCAAGGTGATACGGAGAGCATCTATCACTCCAACGACGTACAAAAATACTATACTATGTTATTTGATTTCATTCTGTTTTAAACCAGCGAACTCTAAGTCCGGAACCAAGACGCTTATCTCGGGGTCGTCAGTTATGGTATTGTTTGAAATACTCAAGAAAAACGAGAAAATTTATGAACTCACTGCCAACTAACTACCAAGACTCATTTCAGCTGATGGTTTTTTAGGGTCAAGACTTTGCAAACAAAAAGCTCCGGGTCCGAGATAGAAAGTTCTTCATTCGTCGGAGTTTTTTTGGATATAGGGGAGCTCATTATCGCTCCATTCATTGTCTGTTTACTGTTGAATTATCCTCGGTTTATGTCGTCTCGCCAAATCTGGAAATATTTTATTTTCACAACAGACATACGCCCACGTAATAATGGAAATAGGTTGAATTAACTCAATACAAAGAGCTTACTTAACTCAATTCGTATCACTTTACCAAACTGCTAAATTCTTTATTTTTGAGATTATACATCTATTGTTCTGAAGATACAAAATGTTAAATAAAGTTAAGCGAATATCTACCTACTCCTTTACGTTACTACCATGTGTTCAAGTATTTTGAAGTATTAATCATAATTTAAATTGTGATCTGAAATCTTGACATTTTCATTTCGGTCAAGACAAAAACCATTTTTCTTGACTGTTTTTCTAATGCTTTTTGTTTGATTTCGTACACTTCAATATTTAAGAATCTTTAACAGTTTTCTAAGGGCAGGGTTTTGAAGGGGAACATCCACATAGCGAGGGGAAGAAGGGGCATAACGGGATATCTAATGCTTTTTGTTTGATTTCTTACACTTCAATATTTAAGAATCTTTAACAGTTTTCTAAGGGCAGGGTTTTGAAGGGGAACATCCACATAGCGAGGGGAAGAAGGGGCATAACGGGATATCTAATGCGTTTTGTTTGATTTCTTACACTTCAATATTTAAGAATCTTTAACAGTTTTCTAAGGGCAGGGTTTTGAAGGGGAACATCCACATAGCGAGGGGAAGAAGGGGCATAACGGGATATCTAATGCTTTTTGTTTGATTTCTTACACTTCAATATTTAAGAATCTTTAACAGTTTTCTAAGGGCAGGGTTTTGAAGGGGAACATCCACATAGCGAGGGGAAGAAGGGGCATAACGGGATATCTAATGATTTTTTACCAATAAAGCAAGTAATTAACGAATTTCTTCGATTAAGTACCACAGTCTGTTTCACATAAAACAAAAACAAAGTGGTTCGTTTTACATACAATAAAATAAAAACCGAGTTAGCCAATTTAACCCGTTTTGCCCCTGAATTGGAAGAGACAATAAGGTATAACATTACAAGAAACAAAAAAAAAAAAATTATATCGATTTTCTCAGTGCAGACAGTGACAGCAATTGCTTCCACTGGCATGGGTCACCTCGTACATGGAAGCGTGCGGTATCATCAACACCTGCACATAAATAAGAAATGTCTATAAAACACAAATCGAGCAGATTAGAGCAGAGGAAATCTTACAAATCGAGATTTTCCTGCACGGGCGATACTGGCGGGACGTCGCTTCGGTTCCACTCAGTTTGTTTAGGCTGTTACCTAACATACAGCTTTTACAGGGGTATTCCCATTATACCCCTCTCCCCCCATTACTGATAGATTCCATACAAAATCAAAAGTAAAAAAATAGCATTTTTTTCTAATTGGAAGTATTTACATATAAACTAAAAAAGTTCTCATCTGCTTACGCAGATCAACAAACGACCACTACTATGTTAGCAAAAACAAAAAACTTTTCTAAAAAGATTCATAAAAATGAATTCGTAAAAACGAAGTAGTTTTGTTTTAAACCATTGTAAAAATAAAATAAGCATTCCTCGTTTATCACAGTACGTGTTAATAGCAACAATATTACGATAAAGTTCTTTAAACACAAAAACCCAAAAAAGATTCAACTTTCTATTGATTTCTAAAGATACGTCTATTATTAATCAAACTGTATGAATGGACCTTATTTGTAAGAATATTTTGTTGGGTTCTCTATCGATTAGCATTTTTAAACAATCAGAAGTTGAAGATTTACACCTCTCAGGAATCAAATAACAAGACGCACATGCTAACAAGGCCCCCTAGAGTTAGGGCGTAAAAAGTTATGTTGGTAGTTAAATTTATAATACATCAATATTCAATGATGCTATACACGATTTCAATTCGTTAGACGGTTAGACCATCATTCAAATAAGAGAAAGATTTCGAGAATAACAAATTGAAAATGTGTAATTACATGCAATATTGGTGGCTCATTAATAACACAGGTGGTTTTGGAATAAGAAATAAAAAATTTAAAAATTACAAATGAATGTCTACTTCCTAATATTTGGCTATAAAACCAATGGATGGTCGACTTTTTATGTAATTTTTGTATTAAATTAACACTCACTTAAGAATATGAATCAGAATTTAAACATTGAAATAGCTCTCCTGCAAAATTATCTAAAGTGAGTTACTGTCTTCTTCATGAGCAGTCGATACGATAAATATAATTTTTATAAATATTTTTATTTATTTTCGAAAAGGTTTTATTTGAAATCTAAAGATTTTTCCAAATTTTCAATTTTTCATCGATCGGATTGCTAATCGGTGAACATTTAAGAAAAACTCTTTCGGGCTATCTTAGATTTAATTTAAAATGATCAAATACGGCTTTTTATGGGAAAAAATAATATACTGTAAAAAACTCGTTTTTTTAGCATCGGCGCTTTTAGGTGCCATTGCGCACCTACGACAAGCATTTGAATTTATTACACTGATTTCACAGGTCGTGAGAAAGCTGCAAGTTCCAGCGGACTCGATTAAAACCTGTCAAAAACCATGCCACTTACGATTTCCGTAAGTTACTATAACTTACCGTAAGTAACTCACAATGTTGTCTACGTAAGTAATTTTGCTATGGGTCGCTTACAAGAAAAAAATGCGAATAAAGCGGACGCCTATAGTTGGCAATTTGTAACTTCCTTCTCTTTGCTTTGCGCAAAATTGTGAAATGATTTGACAGAATGTAGCCGAACTAATGAAGCAATTTCTATAGCCTAATAGCTTTAAAACTAAAAACAAAATTGGTTAAAAAAAAACTAACAAAAGATAATGGTTTCAAAACACGGGTAGGTTACCTCACCTTGTCCTCGGTGAGTTCATTAAAACCGTGTTCAAAGGATTTTTTGAGAAAGGTTTGCCGATATAAACCATGTATAGGCAAACCTATAAAATGTTCGTCTCGGTTGACTTTGTGTTATTCTGTCACGTCAAATTAAATTTCGTATTCAGAAAAACCTACATAAACGCACACAGTATTTCGTTGGAATAAAGGTCGTAAAGAATCTCCATAACACGTATTATATTTGGAGTTAAAAGTAATGAGCGAGCGTAATAATTTTTTGAAAAAAACACGCACCACAACATGATCAGATGATACATACACAATATTTGCCAGACAGTTTTATAACTATGAAGCAGAAAATTAGCAGAAAGCACGTAGTGTTATATTTGAAGCAACAAAAACTCTCAAAATTTGAGCTCCGGCCTCACGAAGGAGCTGCAAAATATTATTTTAACCCTTTTGTACCGTAAGTATATTTAAAAATACAGAGATATTAGATTTTTTCCTTCCTATCTACAGCGAATAAAAATTGGAGGTTGTAGTATTCCAATTGATGGCATTACCTGCTGATTTAGGCGGTAGCCATTCTTATATTTTGAAAGGTGATTTATGTTTTTTTTTTTTTTTTTTCATATGAAGCGGTAACTTGGTGATGTGACATTATAATTTAAAAAATAAAACAATAACTTTGTTTTACATCACTTTTATTTATACTTTAGCCGACCGGGTTTCGCTACTACCGTAGCTTCTTCAGGGCAGTATACAACTAAACTATGAACTAAGATGCACATGTGTTATGGAATGATACAAACAGGCTAGTGAAGGGCCAAGGGTGGGAGATCAGCAGGTACCTGCTGATCGGGAAGGGAATGTACTTTGTTTATTGGGAATAATTTAAAGATTGGACTTTTATTTAAATTTATTTGATTATTTATTAGTCTACTATTAGTGTTTTTTGCTTTCCTTATTTCTAATGCTTCTAGGTTATCTAATCGAATGCCGGTTACATTTTTATGCAGTAAACTAGTGCCTGTATTTTTATCGAATGTGTGGTCTGTTTCTAAGAGATGGTTAGCAAATTCGGAGAAACCATTATTATTTAGACATCTTAAGTGTTCTTTTACACGGATATTAACATTACGCGACGTTTTGCCTACATAGAACGCCGGGCAATCATTACATTGAAGTGATTTATGTGTTTAATATCGACTTCTTTAAAAAATGTACAGTCTAAAACTAAAAGTAGACAAAAATTGACATCATGGCTCATAGGAAAATCAAAGTAAGGTTGCAAAAACATAATGTTCCAACTGCATATATTTCACTTTAACCAGACGGTGTCCAGAAATTAGTGGCACTTTCCGAAAGGAGATGATTCTACATCATATTCTAGGATAATTTTATCTTAAATTTATTTCTATTATTTAACCCCTTGCAAGGAAGAATATTTACATGGAAAAGCGATTTTTTTTGTATGTCGGAAATTTTATGTATCGAAATAATCATGCATTATATGTTAGATAAATAAATAATAAAAATAAATAAATAAAAAAATCACAGATTAAATTTATAAATTGAATAAAACGTTCAAAATTAACTATAATTAAATAAAGCTTGGAGTCGCCATAGTAATGACATTTTGAAATTCCAAAATAAGAAATATATATATAATTAAATACCGATAACTGTATTATTTAATTTCAATGTAAATTTATTTGAATTAACTTTTTTTTAAATTGTCATTATAAATTAACATAAATAATAACTTCTAAATCATTGAAAAAAATAGATCAATTATTTTCTAATATTTCTACAAGTCAAGAATCAAATATATTTTTTAATTCCAGTTTTAATTCATATCTGAAATGGTTAATTATCTAAAAATAAAAAAATGCGTCATATTGATTAATTCATACATTGAATTATTCAATAAGAAATAAAACAAAATCGTAGAAAGTGCATTAAAATTCGGACGCAGCCGGATAGTATCGACTCATGCGCCTGTATTACAAAACTAAATTCTGTTATTTAATTTTCGCAAAAAGCAATTACTTTGTGGTTCGACATATGTATCAAATAAAACAAACAATTTGTTTTAAATCACTAATTTATTTTTAAATCAACACCAACCGGTTTTTCTTATCTCAAGCTTCATCGGGGTAAAGTTTAAAATTAAACAAAAATACATAGAGATAAGGAAAAGGAAGATAAGGATAAGGAAAAGTTGTTATTTGAGTTAGTGATAAATAGCTATTTTTAAAACCGAAACTCTTGGTCAAACGTCGTAATATGGTAGTTGAAATCATCTTTCATAATATATTGCAAAGAGCTTTGCTGTATAATTTGTTCAATCAAATACGTATGTCAGCTTTTTAAAGATGTTACTTTCAAGAGGATAACGGAAAATGAAAAATCAGATTTGATAGAGATTACTTCTTGAAGTACGGTATTAAGGTCTATTCACATCTACTAGCACCGCACAGTACGGAACAGTAAAGGACAGACACGAGAATATTAGTTACCTACATTATCCATAAGCGAATCCATATTGCAGCGTACGTAAGCGTAACGTATCCACACATGCACGGGCCACCACCGGCCGAGATTGTCGATGGGAATATTTAGACCCGCTTGTGACGTCTCAACCTGCGCAGTTAGTATGAACACATACCATTAGCACCGCCATCTTCGACAGTAGGCGTCATTAGATACCGATATTGCTAAAACCGATAAGATGGATAACGATAAATTAATTGAATTGGTCAGGGAATAAGATAATAATAAATATGGGATAGGACTATAAAATCCTCAAACATATTGTGGCGGACACCAACTCTCAGTTGACAGACGTATTCGCGTCATCCATGCTGCCCCTGTACTGTACCGTTGTGCTCTGCGTGGTGCTGGTAGATGTGAATAGACGTTTATTCTAGTCGATACTAGAGACGATATAGTATAGAACTGTTAACAAGGCATTGAAATGCTCTCGAATTGTTCTGAAATACCAAATATCTAAGTCCTTGATGCCTGCATTACCGCTGCCTAATTACAGTCGACAGCCTTAATGTACTAACATCTCCGATTCACACCGCTGTGTGACAATGGTGTGTTGTAGGATAATGGATGGCATGAATGGCACGTAAACGAATTAGGAAAGGGTAATATGGTATTATATATGCATGCACAGTGCACACATCACGTTTGCACTTGGCTAAAGGATCGCTTGTACAAAACCGGAAACTTTGCAAAACGCAACGAAATAATTTCAGATAGGATTTCATTCTGAAATATTTCTGAAAAACTGATTTGTTTTCCTCGCTCAAACCTTTTCTATCCCTTCTCTTTGTGTTATTCCATACTCGTAACACCCATGAAGGGTCATTCTGAAACCGGGTGACAGGCCAAACAAGTTCGCTGGTTACAGTAAAGTATTTGTTAATAATTAATTAATTAATCTAACAATGTATTCATTTTTATGAATTATCTGGTAAGAGCTATGGTTTTGACTCTTTTGAAGGTTTGAAAAGTAAAGAAATATATATATTAACTATAGTTCAATGATTATTGAATGCCTGAATCAAATAAAGCACTAAGATCCAAAAAATGTTGAACTGAGGTATAGGGTTTTTACTGAATAAAAACACTAATTGTTAGAAAACATGGTTTCATTATTTTTTTACATAAAAATGTAAGGATTAGAGAAACATAAAATTTAAGGAAAATAAATACTATTAAATTATAGATACAGTTAATTTAGTACCGAATTTATAAAAGGCATTAAGTGCCACGACTCATTTCGCAAACAAAGGATGTAAGTGCCTCGTGAGAAGTTTCTAAAAAGGAGTAGTCAACTCGGACATGTAGCCATTGGTACTTTAGTCATTTTATTACTAAACACGACTAATGTGTAATTGCACTTAGTGCTTTTTATGGGAAAACAAACCCGGTGCATACGACTTGTTCGTTTTTGCTAGATCGTGTTTAGCCACAAATAATTTGTTTGGCACTCGAGTCTTTATTTAGGGCACGGCCATGGCACAAGGACTATTTATACATATTTACATTAAATTTAGATTTTTTCGCTTAGTACTATAATCAATTCAGGTATTCTGTTTTACAAGTTATTTGTTATTTCATGTTATGAAGAAAACATGATTGACAGTGGATGAAACTTAGCCATGCCTTCGTCGAGTCGAGTCAGGGAACGGATGAATAAAAAATAAAAGTATTTAAAGAAATGTAAATTTCAAAGGCACTTAACCTTACGAACGTCGTGGCCAATTTGGTTTTGGTCTACATTCGTGTAAGTAACACGAAACCTCGTGTTAGATAATTTGTACCAGCACTTCCACATAATTTACGACTGTTCCTTTTGATCATGACGACATCATTAAACATTTCGTATTATAACAATACGTATGGGTATCAGATGATGCTCCGTGGGCGAATGGTAAAGGCCGATGGATTTATGACCGGGTTCATTACCAGTACAGTACAAGCGAGGCATTTGCATTCCTTATTTATAGCCCGCGTATCAGCCGGGAGCGAACCCTTGCGAATGGCGTCATCATAACCAGTAGGTTCTTCAAATTGGCTCATAAAATCCCCAGTGGTATTATGGGTTTTATGGAGTCCAATCAATGCGCACAATTATTATCGAGGTGAGTCAATTCGCACACACCACTTACACACCCATACACACAAAAGATACTGTTAGTATTGCCACGGCATACGAGTATGTACTGATTAACAGCGATAATATTGCATTGTTTTGTTTGTTTTGGTATTTCCATTGAAAACAAACGCGTGTGTTGTAATATTGTTGACAATTATTAATGACTTAATTTACAATAGACCAATAAGGGTCTGCAGTGGATATTATTCCCCTAAAACCAGTTCGTTTTCTTGGCGTTTACTTGTACCGAAATATTGCTTCAATGAATACTCAACTCGGCAATACGGTATAAAAAATAAGACAATTGAAATCCATAAGAAGATGTCTCCTAACAAATTCTGCTAAATGGTAAATGCTCTTGCAGTCTCCAGATTGGACTACTGCAATAGTTTGTATGCTGGTCTGCCTAATGTTCATTAGAACAGACTGCAAGGAGTGTTCAACACAGCAGCTCGTCTAGTATGCGGTGCCATTAAATACTGTCACATCACATCTCTTCTACGCGATTGCCTACAGATATATATATTAATCTGCTACGGAAAAAAAACAAAAATTCTCATATACAGGGTTTGAGTAATAAAAAAATATTAAAATGTACGATGACAAATAGGCGTCTCCCCTCCAATGTGTGAGTGAGATGCCAAACCTTCTTGGAGGTGATATGTCAGGGGCGTTATTTTTCTTTATGACAATTTTTTCGCGGAAATTTGCCCTCAAAAATGTGCTTCAGTTCCAGAGGTACATGATGCACGTCTTGTGTAGTTATTTCAAGGAAAATATGGTGGCATTTAGCAGATATAGCTTGCTTTATCTTTAGTTATTAAATAATGAGATTAACATTCAACGCAATTGTTGCAATCCTCTTCAATGGGTCCCGAAGATTCCTGGTGAGAAGACGACGTAACCAAATTCCACATTTTGGCTGCACCCTTTATCAGTATGATTTTTCATGCCTTAAATTATCAGGGGATGTAAACATATATACTTTTGCTTTCGTTTAACAGTTGCATTTGGCAGTATTGGAATTGGATTCGCATTATCAAGTTCATTTGATTTTATGGTATTTCTTTCTCTATCACAACGGTAAGCCCAGATTTAGCAGATCTAAATCCGGCACATGCAGATGGAGAATTTTCAAAGAATTAAAGCTTCAGTAGGAGGAACTGGTGGCATATCCATACTCTTGTTAAGGTTCCAATAGGAATTCCATGTTTTAAACCAGTCTCGTGCTTTGATATTGTCCATTTGGATACTTTTTCTATGGCTAACATCATATTTTTCTTAGTGCACTCTCCCCTGATAAGGTTGTTTCTTCGTATGTACTTCCTCGGAACCTTAAAGTAAATTTAAAAAATAGTGAAATATGGACAGTAAATACAAATATTGCTCAATATGGCACCTTTCCATATATTGTGTTAGAAATTCAAGCTGAAAATAGAAACTAGATCACAAAAAAAACAGTTAAGCTTCTTAAAAATAAGCTATATTAATAGTAAAAATGGTCGCTAACTGTATTATGTCTCCGCCACGCTTGTAATCGGCACCAGTATGTCAACGTTAAGCATTGGTTTTATTTTACGCAAATTTTCATCAACGCTCTGCGAACGCCGCAAACACGACCACAGCCCAGTAGCCGGTGACTTATTTCGTTCAACTTCGGAGCCCTTATTGAACAGTTTTTGAAAAATCGTCCTATCTCCACCACATTCACAGTTATAACGAGTGCGGCGTCTCTCCTCCCGTGGCGTCTTTCCTGGATTTATCCCATATAAGGCATTGAACGGGTTGGCACCATCATACTTAACTGATCTCTGCGTGAGGGACAATCTTACTCAGAGGTAACTCACGCTCAGGTCGATACGCCGAACAGACTGGTTGAACCCTCTCGTACGAATATGCTGCTAAATTTGGGGACAGAGCTTTCAATGTACTGTTTCAACATTCATGGAATGACCTTCCATTTGGTTTAAGGTGAGATAGTAATTTCGAAACCTAAGAAAAATCTAAAAAAACATATCTATTTAAAAGGAGCTATAAACTTTAACAAGAAAATGTAAAACGCCCTTGAGGTGATGTAAGTCACTAAATGGTGCTGTAGAAAAATTGTCAATTTTATTATTTTTAATCGAAAACAGTTACTCTATTTTACATTATCATTTATTAAAAAACTTTGCGAAATAATCATATGAGTAATATCGCATTTATGGAGTGCACTAGTGATATTTCACCCCAAGTACGCTTACCTATAAGTACCTACCTGTAAGTACCTACCTATAGTACCGACCTATAAGTTTTGATACTAAATACCTAAATTTACTTATAAACTCTAGGGCTACTATTCGTATTTTAAATTACATAATATTTAAATGATTATATTTATATTTAAATTGTCCCTGTGGCGGTGTTTACGTTTAAATCACGCTACTTACTCGTAGAGCCATGTTGTTATTATTAATCAGATCACGAAACATGTTATCGATAATTTTAATTAAAAGCAAGCATATTTTTTTAATTTTTATATGTCACTTTAAAAATTTGTTCTTTAGTTCGGGAAACAACCTAAATACAAACAAAAACATAACTAGAATGTGTTATTTTTTCACTAACCTTTTCAATAAATTTAAGGTCGGTAACATATAAAAATAAAATAGTAAATGCAATATCATGCTACGTGCAGTGTTTTCTAATATTGTTTTCCGTGCGTGCAAAATCATATCTTCCCAAGCTAAAACTTAATTTATTGTGTTCAAGTTTAATATGTAGAACTCCAAAGATGTTAACATTTAACAGTAACTAATATTATTCAATTTAAAAATCGGTTTATTAACTTGAACAATAATAGTTATTACTAAACTTTAAAAACTTCAAAATAACTAAAAATTTATAATTCAACGTGGTAATCTGGAGTGACTTGTCAGGTCTGTATCTGTTTGAACATAAAAAGACAAACCCAAGAAAGCAATATTTCTACAGCGCCGTTGAGGTGATTTTTCACAAAAAATGACGGTAAAAAATTTTCCATTCTTTATTATTATTATTATATTTAAGGTTTAATGCACAAATGTATTGTAAATTTAAAGTTATTACAAAAAAATATTTAAAATCTGCACGGCATCAAAAATAAGGCTTACGCATTTAAACAGGAATACTGTTTTCAAATCTAATTATTATGATTTCTTATGAAGCAGACATTTTGTGATGTGACAGTGTAGTTTTAAATAAAACTTGCCTCTTGACAACATCGAGCCCGAACTCTTACATTTCGGAAGAAAGAGTCTTAAATTACATTTACCTGAAAAATTGGAAATTAATAAACGAACCAATAATCCTAATATAATATTAATTAATAAAGTAAGGAAAATTATTTATTCTCCTCCACTACTCAGTGTATTCTTCTCACAAGACCTAAACAATATAACACATTTAAATAAGTCAATAGCATTCGTGTCATTATAAAAACATTAAGAAAGCATTGCCATTGAATGTGGGGAAAACAGATTTCAACTATAAGTATCTGACAGAAAGAGAATCTATTATCACAATTACTTTATCAATAAAGCCGTTTTACCGGTAATAGATCTATTTAGGGACCATAAAAATTAAAATTGGGTGGGGGCAAATAGAATAAATAACTCGTCTCAAACGTGGCATAACCACAGTTTTAAAATAGCTTTGAACACCAAAACAGCTGTTACAATAATAAATAATAAAAACTAAAAAACTTACAGAACTTTAAACATTATTAAATTTGATTTACATTAAATTAAAATAAACAAATATTTTAATTTACACTCTAAATCTATAAATAAATGTTTCATTGACATTCAGTGCTTATTTATAGATCCTGTTATCTAATATGTTTTTGTAGGAGTAACAATAGAGAGGAATCATATCTATCTATCGCAGTGTCTACTGGACAATAAACAAACATTCATTAAAATATTCAGAAGGTGTACCATAAAATCGTCGTTCTATACAACAGTAGTCAAAATATCTCATTTGAGGACACCCACCACTTCCTGAACCGTTTTAAGGATCAGATAGGTCCCCCTATCGTTTCTCACGTCTAGACTATACTTCTTTAATAAACTTTGTTCGTGCATGGTACAATATAGATATATACATAAGTACGATAATTCGTCAGTCTTCAATTCATATTCTCTGTAGACGACAGAGGCATAGCGATAAGTAATTATCATTATTGATTACCGTCTTGAATTTGAATCGAACTTCAACAGAACCGAACGTGTGAATTTTCTGGACGCGCCATAATGCATTTGAAATAGGGGCTATTTACATATCAGCTCTCCGAACCCATTTGTCATTGTCTCCTTCGCTTAATAGATGGCGGTAGCGGCGGAAATAAATATTGAAATGCTTGCCTCGCAGTCCCCGAACCTTTGTCAACATTCCGATTTCGAAAAGTTCCTAAATCATTTCACAGCGCGTCTTCCTTTTCTCTCGTCTCGTTCCGGCGAAACAAATTGTCTTTGGGATTCGTGCAACAAACAACTCAGACCATGACAAATTCATTCGGGAAGTTATGCGTGCCGCCAAGCCGGTACCCGAATCACGAATGGCCACTGGGAAACAGTGATGCGGATGCCCTGCAGATCGGGAGTCAAAAGGCTCCCGGCGTCCTTTCCTAACCAATGACCACTGATCAATTCACGAAGTGTCGCCAAAGGTCGCTTTTAAATTAAATTTTCGAATAAGGTGTTACCAATGCGGAATATTTGAGTTCTAAAGCATATTAAAGGACTAAAATAAGATTATATATCAAGTCTAAACACGACGGATATTAAATACGTGAAACTTTAATCTGCACCGTAATATTATTAATCCAGATTGACATAGTATTTTATTTAAACAACAACAAAAAATGTTAAAAAGATGAAAAATTTCATAAAATTTGTACGCGTGAGTTTTTCAAATATTTTGTAGAAGCCTTCAAATTATTTTTACTTGGTTCAGCATGACCCTAGCGGGAGGGTTAAATGTGAAATAATGCTAGAAAGGTGGGTAGATTTTTGTGAAATTGGTGTTGTATTTTTTTGTTCTAGGGATGGCCCGATTTAATTTGGTACCTCCTTTGGGGTCGGATGTAAATCACTGACGGTTGTCTGATCGCATCAGGAGAATAGTACCTATACAGAACACGGCCCTTATTCAGCATTTGAATATAACTTGAGTACCAGGATTTAGAATTTCCAAGGCCCAGCATCGGAATAAACTGAATATTGCTTACCTACGTAGATTGCGTATATCTTCCACTCTATCTAGACACAACTTCGGAAAATAAATCAAGGTAGGTCTGGAGTGGTAATTTACAGATTACGTGTACATAATATTAAAGCAATCTTATACATTATATACGAGTAGGTAAATGGAGGTGTAACTAATGTTTAACTGGCTGAAATCTATTTATGGGTCAGACTTAGAAATTATGTCCAAATGCATGAGGTACATGCGCAATATAATACTTGGAATTTCATAATCAATTTAATCTTAACTACACAATAATTATGAGACTGTTTCCAATATTGCAGAAATTATCAGCATCACCAGTCACATTATAGCCAACTAAATATTGACAATGTTCAAAATAGTACATCTCATAAAGAAGAGAGATTTAAAAAAAGTCGTATTTATATTTTCAAATATTATGGCGTATTACAAAGGTGTGACATTTCAAAAAATTAATCATATCTGTTACACTACAATGCTTTCGAAGTAGTTACTATTTTATTTTATTAAATACAGGTTTCAAAACAAATATTACAAATAAAACCAAAAATTACAGATTTTCAAACTGTTATAGGTTAGGTAACCTATATTGTGTGGAGGTACACACAATTCTAACATAAAATACATAGTCAACTGATATCAACAAGTATTTTTTTTGCGCAGACCTGAGGTCATTTGGAATAAAGGGAATTAAAATCTATTTTCCATCTTTTTCCGTTAATCCATGTTAGTTGTACATATGACGATGGTTGCAAAATTATTAATCAGAAATTCGGACCCAACCAGTTCGTGAGGAAGGGAAATATAAAGGAGTGAAAGGATGTGCGAATCTACTGGAAAAATTCATGAGTCAAGTGATAAGAAAACTTCAAATGATAGATTTAGTAGCTGATATTTCCCCGTTTGGCAAAATACCACTTAATGATTCCGAGAAGAAAGTAGTATATCCAAAGAATAAAGTCCGTGGTTGCGTTGTGGCCATATACCCGTATGTTCGAGATTAAAGTTTCCCGTGCGCTTATGGTATTATGGCAGTTATTTCCGCAAGTGTATCGCTTTTGGGGCAAACGATGGCATAAAATGCACTGTTGCCTCGGCGACCATAATCGTTTAGCGTTTTATCTCAACATCTGGGCGTATCGGGACGTTGGGCTTTAAATGCACATTTGTGTCGATTTGATAGAAAGTGTTCTCAATCCAAAAATAAACACTTTCACGTCGTAGTCCGGCAAATTGGTGTGTGTAAGTACCATATTATAATTATTTAGGAGGAACTTTAGTGAAAGGTTCGACTTGGTTGATTACAAAATGATGACATAGGTGGAATGACGACATACATAACCCGTGATAAACCCGTGAGTTTTGACATAATCACTATTAAAGTATTTTCTACTTATTTATACCTATGTTTTAAGTGCTTGCAAATATCTTGACTAACTAACTAACTAACCATCACGCCAATTCTCAGCAGGGGTAGGCAGAGAGGACGGACCGCCAAGCAACTCTGTCTTGGCACACACTCCTTGCTTCCTTCACATTCACACATCATCTCATACATACTCTCCTGTTATTCTGACTCTTGACATGGCCCCACTCAAGTATTTGGTTCACTCGATCGTTCCATGTCTTTCTCGGGCATCTCCGGCTTCTTCCATTCACATCCACGTCAAATATTTTCCTTACACTCCTTTCTTCGTTCACCTGCTGTACATGCTCAAACCATCTAAGCGTCCCTTGCTTTAATCTCATTACGCTCACAATAACCTTGCATTCTTTGTGAATCTCAACATTTTTTAACGGTCATACACAGTTTTACCACACATACGCGTCAGGGATCTCATTTCTACGGCATTCAGTTTACTTTCATCTTTCCTCTGCCAGTTCCATGCCTCACTTTCATACGTCAGGGTTGGTATTAGCAATTCATTGTAAACTGCTGGCTTCGTTTCTTTGGATAATTTTTGTTATCGCTAACCGCGTTCAGTCCTCCATTAATGGAGTTTCCTGCATCCATCTCTCGTAAACATACTTCCCAAATATAGAAACCCCCTGCTCAATGTATTCATCATGCACAATTATATTGCACACTGTTTTCATGCTATCCCTTTCAAACATCATGACTTTAGACTTACTTACATTCATCATTAACTCATTCTTCATACATACTTCGTTCATCCTAGATACGAGAGACTTTAGATCTCCCATACTGGTGCATAGACTGCAAGTGTCTTGTTTTCTATGATATTCGAATCCGGGTCGCAGATATGATTTTTCTAAATTCATTGAAGAAATGTGTTTTTACATGTTTAATAAATAGTCTTTAGATTTTAATCGATGTTTTACGTTGTTATTCTATAGAATGTGTATACATGAGTAAAGTATTGATTTTCTGTATGAATGCCTATAATTTTCATCGAGTACGTCATAATCCAGAATTTTCAATGTGGTTTTCGTGTAGTAAATGATTTATGTATATTTCTGGTGTATATGTAAATCAAATGTACAAAAAGTGTAAAAAAATAAATATTATTCTTCCGATATTATTCTACAGCAAGATTACACATTGAAACAAACTGTGTACGAAATGCTGAAACCCAGTAGTGTAGTCTAAGATTCGTTAGTATCCGTCCCTTTATGCCCCGCACCCGCTTTGAATATCAAATCTGCTTTATTTTTTAATATAAAAATGATATTTTCGTGTCTCTTGTTTACTTTGCACGTTTCGCCTCTTTAACATTACTGCCACCTGGCGGCGTCTTTTACAAACAGTCGTAAAGGGAACAAGGTATTATAGATTTACAAACTACATACACACACCTGGAAGGGAGAAAGTACGTACCAATATTAGTATATTAAGTAGGTATCTAAAGGTAAGCGAACATTAGCATACGTTATACGGACGTACATTAGCGTCATAAGAACAACGTATATGAATATTAGCGTTAAGGGGACAGGGTATACGTACGAGTATACTAGGTTCATAAGGTGTGGGAAGATTTTCACACTGAGCAACACTATTGGTGAATAATTGAATACAATGTTACTCTAAAGTTAAAGTTATGACAATATTCGAGGGTCTGCTAAAATGGGAATAAATAATCGTAAAGTTTATACCGCTGAGGGTTGAATTACTCCGATTTCGGGCTGGATTCAATAAAAACCTAAGGATGACAAACGTATTCCACAGTGGTTGTTCCTCATCGAACACAGGCTGTGTTTTCAACGAAACAACCGAACATTATATCATCCGAATAATAATTTTATTTATTGAGTCGTAAACATTATTTAAAGGCGAGGAAAATGGGGAATTTGAATATTAATAAGTTAGTGCTCTATCGTTTTATGACTGAAATAAAATAATAATTATTTTAATTAAATTGTAAAGCTATTCTCACTGTGAGCACATGGCGAAGTCTTTAATTCAAATAAAACACGATTATTATTTTTTTCAGATTTAAGGAAAACTAGATATTATCACGGATTCGATTCTGCCAGTGCAATTCCTCTGATTTATTCTGGACTGCAACCTGCACAGTGATGTTTGCCCTTGTGATAGCCGACCTTAATTAGTCACATAGTTAAATAAAACATCTAATAAATCTAGAACCATATAAACACGGCTGACAAATATAAATGAACCTCGTATAGTTTCATCCCATTTCTGCTGTCTTATATTTCTGATATTATGCAAGGCTGAAGGATGAGTAAGATTAGTAAAAGGGACGCTTTGAAGTTTTGGGCATGTAGAGCGGATGAACGAAGAAAGGAGTGTAAGGAAAATATATGACGCGAATGTGAATGGAAAAAGAAGCCCGTGACGTCCGAGGAAGGCATGGCACGATCAAGTGAACCAAATACTTGAAATCGAGTAATGGTTAGTTAGTTAATTATATTTCAATCATTCAGTACCATCTGATCGTCCTGAAACAACAAAAGCAACGACTCAACTCAATAATTTTTATTCTAGTAAAATTACCTTTAGAAAAATTATTATATCTATCGGAAGGCAGAAACTTGTCCAATTATTGATCTCGTCGCGTTTACAACCGAATTTATCTTTCTCCTTCACCAAGTAATTTAAACGGGAGAATCTCGATATTTTAATTGGAGAGGCGAGATTAAGAGGAGACGTTGTGAAAACGGCGACCAAATGGTACGTCTCATTTTAATGAGAGGAAAATTATATCACAGCATTCGAGCAGTAGTACAGGGTGAAGATGAAACTGATAGAACCACTTGACTGCTAACGGAATGGAAAATCTTAGTTTTTTCTTAAATCTTTAACATCGAAACTATTCTGAAATATTTTGAATTAATCCTGGGCCGATCACGACCGACCCGATCATTTTGACCCGATTACACAACCCACGATCGATTGGGTAACTTTAAAAAAAAGCATTCTATCATATGATCGATGAACTGTCAGCCAGCACCCGTGATGAGTGTGGCGAGCGACCATAGACGCATAAATTTTGTAGACCGGGCGTTTTGCGCGACAGACAAATATGGTTGATACCTGACATAGGCTGTCATTGCGGTTCCAGTTACCGGAGAACGATATGCAACCGCTTCTTTTCCAGTTACATGTCTATTTCTCTTTCGGAAGAACGAGACTCGGGATGCCCTGCGTGTCTAGAGAATTTATACATCTATGGTCTACGTCAACACGGTACACTAAATGGTATATCTTCTATGTTCTATTCCTCTCTACGTTATCGAACGATCAAATATAGTGTTTTTTGATCCGATCACTTCGCAAGTGGGTCGATTAAAATGATCGATCAAGCAGGACTATTTTGATTACATTTTGTGTAGTGAAAATGTAATTAATTGTAAAACAATTGAGGCAACGATGTACCAGTCTGTCATGACGACTAATTAAAAATGTAGGTGTATATATAGGTAACTTTATAATGATATATCCCAGCATTTTGAAATTTCACTTTACAGTTTCAATGAATTCAAATTTGCATTTAAAGAGTTTTCCCAGCATTACGTAATGATTCCTTCAATAAATGCAAATTCACTTTATGGAAATATTTCAAATTAAATGATACTTGTATTTATAGTATCGTATTGAAAAAAAACCATTGGCTTTGAAACATGTAGATATTTATTTATTAAAACAGTAGTTTAAAAAAATTTATTATTATCACATAATTATATAATTTTGTTTGAAGAGTTATAATTACTACGTATTTTTGTTACTTTATTTTATTACTGTGTTATCGGTTTCGAAACATCCGTGTCATTCAGTAGCGTTTTTAAAGCTAACTTAAATTAAACAAGAACAGAAATAATTAGACATTATTAGGTAAGGGTAGTGGAAGTGGTGATATAGAGGAGGGGGGGGGGTCAAAATAGCTAGGAAACACGGTTAACAAAGGTGATTTACAGGATGCTATTATTTTGTTTCCTAATTTTTTTGTTTCTAAAGTTTCTTAGGTTAGTTATAAGAACGCTAATGAATGACACGGATGTGTAGAAACCGGTAACGCAGTAACAAAATTAAGTAACAAAAATACACACTGATTAAAACTCTTCAAACAAAATTTCTAGAAATCGTTATATAGTTAATGTTATAGTTAAAAAATATATATATATAATGTCCACGGGAATTCCAATAATATTCCTACAATTCTCATAAAAACGTCCCTTAAATTATTTTAATTGTTTTCATTACTAACCGACGGGCCCGGTCAGTGGCTGAGTTGGCATCGCGTCTCACCCAGGCGTCGTGAGTTCAATTCCTCGGCTGGCTAAGTCCTCCATTACGACACAAGAAACATCTTCTGCTTACTGTGATGGTAGTAGGAGATTTTCAAATATTGTCAGGTTATTCGTAACCAGGGAATATTTGTCTTTCGTTTTTAAAAAAATATATTAAAAAAAAAAATCGATTAAAAAATATTCTAACTTTTTATTGGTAACCCCCCATCAAGAATAATTATTATTTACTCAAAACAGGCATTCTCCTGGATTATAGGTTGGGTTAAATTGTATTTTCACCCCACATGATGTGACCAAAATATTGGAGTTGTCTATCTAGGAAACTACATATCTAACGCAAGTTCACAAAATTTGGCCATTCTATGAAGAGCTTCTAAATTAGTTTGAGGATGTGATGAAACTTATGAAGCATTTTAATATATTTCTGCAATTGAGAAATACGTTGTAGATATTACTGAAACAAAATTAAAATAGTTGTCAATACAAAATAATATATTATTATTTAACTAAAGTGAAATAGTTTGTGCAAAACGATATTTAATTTGATGTAAATTTCAGTAACTCGTGGTGAGTAGGGTAGACTTTGCCATCTTTGACATTAAATCTAGAACCGAAAATCCTTGAATTAATGCATATTCAATACTTAATTAAATAGTTTTCGGTTTACGAGCACAGCAGCTGGCATCTTTCTTTCCGTTCTTTCTTCTTTAGTGCCCATATATTTTCTTCTCACTCATCGTTTAGCTTAAAGTTTCCCGTCCCTTTTAATATTCTCCGTTTCATTACACGCCCGACTTGAGACCGTGGCCAGTGGCTTTGCACAGAAGACCGATTTGCTACGACAAAGCCGAGGAATTAGAGAATTTATTATTCTAAATGCAGTTTACTATCGCTAGACAGCTTTGTTGAGAACTAAGCTTTTATTTCGTAACACGATAAAGCACTTTGTATTTTATAAAACCAACAAACTAATTGACCATTGTGTTGGTGTCTTAACTGCCCTTGGTCTGCGGGACTTTCAGTAATAAGAATGAGGAATGCTGTGAGGGAAGTACCTAACCGAAAGGTTGATAGAATGTGACCTTTAGATTGGTTAATTCAACAAAATATAATTTCTTCAAACGATTAACGTAACCTAACCTAACCTAACCTAACCTAACCTAACCGAAAGGTTGATAGAATGTGACCTTTAGATTGGTTAATTCAACATTATATAATTTCTTCAAACGATTAACCTAACCTAACCGAAAGGTTGATAGAATGTGACCTTTAGATTGGTTAATTCAACATAATATAATTTCTTCAAACGATTAACCTAACCTAACCTAACCGAAAGGTTGATAGAATGTGACCTTTAGATTGGTTAATTCAACATAATATAATTTCTTCAAACGATTGGTTTTCACTTTGTGGCGTCATTATTAATTAAATAATATATTTTGTATTTACCACTTTATTAATATAATTGCTTTCTTCGGTATTACTCCTGATGAAAAAAGCATCGCTTTCAAAACATGTAGTTATCTTTATATTAATAAAGTAGTGAATACAAAGTATACTATTTAATTAATTTATCAAGATAATATGTTATATTATTTATTTATAATTTTGAAACTATCAATTCATGATGGAATTCCATTTTAATATGAATTTTTTTTATTAAAAAAACCTTTGTAACTATCTTCCACTTGTTTATTTTAGACCGGACAGGTTTCATCCTATCACGTCCATTTTCAGTCTGTTATAAATAAAACTAAATCTATGGTATATATAGTATTTATGTCAGGAGTGGGTCCCATTGTACAAATATACAATATCAGAAAGAGCAATGGGATTCACTCCTGTCACAAATGTTATATGTATATATATCATTGATTTACTTTTAATTATACCAGTCTGAAGATGCCTGAGATATGGTGAAATCGGTGTGGTCTGAAATAAACAAGTGGAAGATAGTTACAAAATATTATTAATACAAATTTGAATAATAACAGCTATTATTATTTTATTTTCATGCCGTGTTAGTTTCTAGATTTTATTTATTTAAAATAATTTCTTTTTTAAATGTGTAATAAAAATGTATTATTTAACTTTCCATATTTTTTCAATTGTTTTTACATTTTTAACTATTATCTATTGTTAATTTTTATTTATGTTTGTAATTTGTCTATACATTATTATTTTTCTATGTTTATTGTTTGTCTATACTAGTCATTAGTTTATATAATGCTGTGTATACTAATGAAGGAAGCTTCGCTTCCGAAACATGTTGTTATTTATGTATTAAACAGTGGTGGACACAAAGTAATTCTCACTAATTATGTTAGTTAATAAACTAATTAAGGATAATATATTTTTTGTAACTGACGCCTATCTGAACACCGCCTTTAACCATTGTCGCTTGACAAATACTTATCCTATGTTCCAATATCAGTATACCCACCGCTCTTGTTATTAGTTAGAAAAATATATTTTACTAAAATTAGTTTAATTTAATCTCAGTTAATGTTGAACGATAAAACATTATCAGAAAACGAGGATAATATGATACATAATAGTTGGTATATATTATATATTAAAATCCTTTGAATTACGATTATAATTCAAAAGACTAAGATTTAAGATTGTAAGATTTTCTACCTACTGTTATCAAAGTCATTAAACAAAGTATATACTCATTTACCAAATGATAAAAATTTACATACTTATAACTCAATGAATACAGATAAAAAAGGGAACAGTTCTCTTTCAAATGACAATTACATTATGTCCGCTTAATGGGGCACAATATTTCCAGTCACCGCTCATCCCATCAGAGCGATTAACTATAGAGGCAATATCATTTGGCAGATGCATGGCCTAAGGAATTTGAATTTTCATCAGATTTGCTCCAAAACTAAGACACAGCTCCAAACTAAGATACTATGGCGTAAGTAATATGGCCCTTAATCGTTTTAGCTTGACGTATAATATATTATTTTATAAGGCAAAGCAAATTGAGCCTTGAACAGTTTCCTCCCGTATCACCCACGTAATTGTTCAGTGAATACGTTCCATATAATCGATTAAGAAACTACGTATTATTACGAACAATTAAGCGTCCAGCCAATAATAAACCCAGGACGCTAAGTCCTTCCGCATAAAATATTGAAGCTCGCTGCACTAAATTGCAGGGGAATTGCACCCGAATGAACAGGATCGTAAGGTAAACTTTGCAAAGTGTTTCGCAGGTGCACTATCCGTAAGCATTTTGTTTATTCAAGCTAACTTCCGTTCGGTGATATTGGAAATCCAACACTTACCGTATCGATTTCAACGTGAATATTATAAAGCAGGAGTTTTATTGACAACCAACAGTTCAAACGAGTATACATTCATGAAAACTTTAATTGAATCGTTTTTCTATTCAAGGAAAAAAATTACCAAAATATTTTTTTCCCATCAAAGGGAAACCTTGCGATGAAAATGATTTATTACGTAACATATTTTTGTCACTAGATTCCTGGAGGGTTAATTTGATTGATAGTAGAACTTACAGACAAACAGCGACCCAAAATTAAGGCGGAAATGTTGCTTTTTCACATACCTGAAACAAAGAAAACATTTTTTTTAAAAGGGATATATTTTTAGATGGAGTATTTTCGTAAACTTGGCACATCAAACGTTGAGAAATTGTGTATCTACCTTTTCATAAGTAATGTGTTTTAAAATTCAACTCAAAGTTAATCAATTTTCTCACATGATCAACTCGGCTGATGTATTTATTTGAGATGAATTTGATTAATGCTATGGAAGTTCTGGTGTATGCTTACAGAAGAAGAATCAATCACGTTGCATAAATAATGATCTTCGCTTTCGAGTTTCGATTGCTTTACCCTTGGCATGTACTCGTTGCTGTACTCTTTTCTACACTATAATCTTTTTTTCATGTGTTTTTTAATGGTCTGTTAAATGCAAACACAAGTAATATATCGATTTTAATAGTAACACTTTCCCTTTATAAGAAAGGTTAACTTTCCCGGGTTACGAATAACCTGACAATGTATGAAAATCTTTTAATACCATATTATAAGCGGAAGACGTTGTTCGTGCAATGATGGAAGATTTAGCCAGCAGAAGAATTGAACCCGCGACGCCTGAATGGGTACCCGACGCATCTGTCAACTAAATCACAGACTGGTCTATAATAACGTACATTTTAAGAGGAAAACATTATTTAGTTTGTTATTTTTAAGCAAATGAACAGTTTTAGAAAACATATTATAAAATGCACTTATGCTAAAGTGATAAAAAAATGGTCGATACTTTTGATACATTTTGAGTACGTAGGTACTCAATAAAGTGTCCCTAAATAGATTTCAATTGTTAACTAACTAACTAACCATCACGCCGTTTCGCCGCAGGAGTAGGCAGAGATGATGGACCGCCAAACAACTCGATCTTGGCATACACTTCTTGCTTCATTCACATTCATACAACGCCTCACACATTCTCTTCTGTCATTCCGACTTCTGACATGGCCCGACTTAAGTATTTGATTCACTTGATCGTGCCATGTCTTCCTCGGGCGTCCCCGTCTTCTTCGATTCACATTCGCGTCATATATTCTTCTTACACTCCTTTCTTCGTTCATTCGCTCTACAAGCCCAAACCACCTAAGCGTCCCTTTCTTAATTTTACTCATTACGCTTACAGCTTTGCATTCCTTACGAATCTCAACATTTTCACACGATCGTACATGGTTTTAGCACACATTCGCCTCAGAGATCTCATTTCTATAGCATTCAGCTTACTATCATTCTTCCTCTGCCATTTCCATGCCTAACTGCCATACATACTCCATTGTGGACTGCTAGCTTCGCTTCTTTGCACAACTTTTTGTTGGCGCCATTGTCTTATGAAAATATATTCAATAAATAGAAAAATCTATTTAGTTTGTGGAGATTGTCTGTAAAGGGCATTAATTATTATAACATTACTTTTTTTAAATACCTATAGTTTTTTAATATAATAAAATTAAAAATAAATAATAAAAAAACTCAAAAATCCCTTGAATAATGTAAACAAATCAATTTTTTTATGTAGATCAGGTTTGAAAAATGCATGACGGAGAATAAAACGAACGCAAAAGAGACATCGCGCAAAACTTTTCTTTGAACGTGAACACAAGGTGCAAGTGATTGACGTTCCATATTAAAACGTTAAAGTTTTAAGAAAAACGCTTTGAAACTTCTTGTAGAAGAATAATCTTTTTAAGAGAGATTCAATCAATTACTTCAAATCGAACGATTCAAATGGAGTTATACGGAGAGTATTGAGTTTCATTAATAAGATGGAATTGTAAGATTTATTATTTGAGTCGCTTTAGGCGACTTTGAAAGTGTCAAGAAAATTAATGAAAACTTTAGAGGGTTCCAAGTCTTGTTTTCAAAAAATCTTTTAATAGTCGACACGATTTCAGTCGACGTTTATTTATAAACAATGTTCAATTTGAGAATGGCTTGAAGACTACTTGAAGGTTTTCTCATGTTAATTGATTCCTACAAAATGTTAAAAACCGTAATATTACTGTGATACTGACTTCAAATAGAGCAAATACATTTTTTCAAATACAATAATTTTAAGCACGAACTTATTATGTTATAACATTATGTTCCTACTTATAACTCTTTGTAGCTATTTTTGTTTTACCTCTGTGTTATATAATTGTGCTAACTATATTTCTGTAATTTTTTATCGCTTTTGCATTGTATTGGTATTTATAACTGTTTTTGCAAAATAAAATAAATAAATAAATAAATAAAAAGTATTGCCCAAAAAAAAAAAAATATCCTTAAAGCGTTCCTCTTAAGCGTTAAACAAATTTTATGTTCTTCGCACTCTTTTAAAAAAAAAATACGTGTCATTTTTATATATCATCAATAACACAAAATATAACGATTTCATTCACATTGCCAACAGAAAAAAAAACTGTTTTCCGTTTGTACAGTATGCAAAGTGCCTATCTATGAGTTTCTTCCTGAAACAGGCTGTGCATTATTTCATAGTTAACCTAAATGCATTATGAAGTATAATAAGTGACAGCGGTTACTGATTTAATGGTACATAAAATAGCACCATGTTGTTGCTATTTAATAATAATAAAAATGATAACGATTATTTGTCAATTAGTTATCGTTTTGCGTATTTTATTATAACATAAAACCCATTTGTAGTAATTGACAAAAATATCACTGCTCAGCTATACACATTCCGGAGCCCGGAGTGCAGTTGGTTTTCACGAGTTGCCCACAAAAATTAAATGAACTTTTTGTTTTTTTTATTTAATGTAAACAAAATTTAATAATGTTATTATTAAGTTCTGGAAATATTTTAGTTTTTATTGTTGTGACAGCTGTTTCGGCATTCAAGGCCATTTTCAAACTACGATTAATCCACATTGAGATGACTTATTTACATGATTTTATTTACTCCCACCCATTTCTAATTTGAACGGGTGATTTAAATACTTAGATATTGTCGGTTAAACCGATTTAGTTAGAAAATAATTGAAATTCTCTATTTTGTGCGGTTGTTACATTTATAATGTGTTTTCCCCGTATTTAGATAACAATGTTTTCTTAACTGATTTATTTAAATGTGTTATATTTTTTTGGCAGTGTGAAAATACTGAGAAGTGGTGAATAAATAATTTTCCTTACTTTATTAATATTATATTAGGATCATTCGTTCGTTTATTAATTTCCAGTTGGATACATCCCAATATAACATTAAGTATTAACTAACTAACTAACTAACCATCACGCCGTTTCCCCGCAGGGGTAGGCAGAGAGGACAGACCGCCAAACAACTCGATCTTGGCATACACTTATTTTTTCATTCACATTCATACATCGTCTCATACATTCTCTTCTATTATTCCGACTTTTGATATGGCCCGACTCAAGTATTTGATTCATGTCTTCTTCGGGTGTCCCCGGCTTCTTCTTCCATTCACATTCGCGTCATACATTCTTCTTACATTCCTTTCTTCGTTCATTCGCTCTACTTGCCCAAACCATCTAAGCGTCCCTTTCTTAATCTTACTCATTACGCTTACATCAGCCTTGCATTCTTCACAAATCTCAATATTTTTCACACGATCATACATGGTTTTACCACACATTCATCTCAGAGATCTCATTTCTATGGCATTCGGTTTACTTTCATCCTTCCTCTGCCAATTCCATGCCTCACTGCCATACATCAGGGTTGGTATCGGCACTCCATTGTGGACTGCTAGCTTCGCTTCTTTGGAGAACTTTTTATTAGCGCCAACCGCGTTCAGTCCTCCGTTAATGGAGTTTCCTGCATTCACCCTTCTTTCAATATCCCTATCAGTCTTTCCATCTCTCGTAAACATACGTAAGTATTATTATTATTAAATACAAAAATTGAACTATTAAAAGGAAAATCTGCAAGGTAATATTTATGTGTTTGGGATTAACGTTCTTAGAAACCCATCAAATAAAAATTGCAGCGCTTGCGAAAGTTGAATAGAATATATTAAAATGAAAGTATTTGTCGAATGAGAGCTAGTGAATTTGTTTAAAACACTGGGAATCGAAAAAGGGACACAATGTACGTAATCGTTATTCATATTTTCAACTACCGACTTATCAAGTCTTGCGTGTCAGTAGATTTGTACGGAGATATTGTTTCGAAAGGCATTGTATAAAACCACTTAAATATATTTACCCATTTCATAACGAATGGAAATTAAGTGAATGAGATTAACAAAAAGTTGGGGTTTCGGCGGGACTTGCTGGCATGAAAAATAAACTAAAGTATAAAATATCTAACGGAATTTAAAAAAAATAAGACGGGACCTACATAAAACAGGATTAGTTGGAATCCAAATTTTCCGATTTGATTAAGGTAGTGATCAAAAATAGATAACTGGGGATGTTTACCCTTTGTTACGAAGGTAGTTTAAAAAAAAAACAGAATCGGGAGAGGCCAGTTGAGGGAGACCCCTTGATCCCTCCAGCCGCACTCTCTCGGCCCATCGCCATGCACCACAGTAGTAATTATGGATTAATACGTCCGGCACTCCTGGATAAACCGACCTCCAGATTCCTACCCACCTCTCATACCCTTTCTTTCCCAGAACCTCCCATCCGTCCTTTCCTTAAAAAGACCCTCCACACAGAATCCCTAAAGGCGACAGGTCTTGAGGGAAATTGTGTTCCTCAGGGTCTCCTGCGTAGAATTTGTAAACAATGAAAAAAAAAGAACAGATTTAATTATTTTTTTAAAAAATTTGCTCTGAAACATATGTGCCCATACAACCAGATAAAACAGAATCTGTTCGAAGAACTTTCCTGGAATTTTCAATTTCGTAGAAAGATTCATTGTAAATTAACCTGATTAACTTTAATGTAACACGTTTCACGTTACCCGGACGGGAAGCCGGTATGCGCCGTATACGCGACCTACCCGTATTATGACTGTTTGTAAGAGTAGATTTACCCAACTGACGTGCCCATAACTCAAGGTGGCCACACGCTACGCTTTGCCAACTTTCCCCTATTTACTAACACCCATCCCCCACAAAAAGACCCCTTTGTAAAAAAATGCAGTTCATTTATGGGTGTTTTTAATAAGTCATATTAGTCGATTAGTATATTACCGGTTATATAAAAGATTCTAGAAAAATACATATCATTTAAACTAACAAAATACTTGAAGTGCTTTTCTTTAATAGATCCCAATCAATTTTTTTTAGGTACTTAAATGTTATTTCAGGATTTCTCCAACTATATAAATAATGAATTGAATAACAAAATACATGTTACGGTGCTGTTTCACAGACAAAGCAAAGGTATTTGATACTACAGACCCGATGAAATTGTTAAAATTTTTAGATTATATACTATTAATTATCTGTGTATGACTTATGCAAAAAATATTCTCGTTTGTTAAAAATTATGTACACACTGACGATACAGCACTTACTAAAATGGTTACATGAATATAGTTTAATAAACAATGCTAAAAAAAGAAATTGATGCATATAAGATCCCCGCATGCAAGGTACACCGAGGCGTATATAGAGGCGATAATAATATCACATTCCTTTGATTGCAATTACAATAATAATCACTAATTTTAAAGATGGTTTAGGCCCTGAGGGAAATTATTTCCCTCGGAGCCTCCTGTGTGGAGTTACTGTAAAAAGAAACATCTTTGCGCGCGTACAAGTATCGAATTAGTCAACTAGTATTATTATCTAGGTGTTACGGTGGATTGTAAAATGAGATGGGACGTACAAATTTCCAATCTCTGTAAGCGCCTTCGAGCCATTGTAGGAACACTATTTTTAGAAGTAAAATTTTATGTGGCTATAAAAACTATGAAACTAATTTATTTGTCTCTAGCAGAATTGACCTAAAGTATGGTATAACGTTTTGGGGATACTCGTGTAAGACCAACATAAAACATCAGCGTATTCAAAATGCCATGGTAAAGATGCTAGTAGGCAAAACAGTTTTTAAGCAAAGGCGAGACATGGTATCATGTACAAATCAATTAATCTATTACCTGTTCGTGCTCTTTTGTGGCAAAAAAAAACGTACTGCTACATATATCTGATAGTCCGTATAAGGCAGTGGTGGATCACGTACACGTTTCCCTCAAAATATAGGAATAATAATGCAAATGTTTCAAAATAAACGTGATCAACAACCCATGAATACATTATGTCATTTATATTTAAGAGGAACGGCTGCGTGGCCAGTTTCATACAAAACTTAATTTTTGATTTGATGTCAAAATACTCACCTAATGATATATATTTTTTAATTAAAGGTTTAGTAAATATCTAGTACGTATGAGAAATATTTTATTTATTTTTGTTTTACATTGTGAAATATAGGACATTAAAGGAATTGATTTTTCGTGATTTTAGAGCCATCTTTAACAATTATTAGAGGGCTGATTAAAAAAAATTACCCCATCTGCTTTGAAAACATAATGAAACATAAAATAAAAAATATATTAAAATAACCATAATGGTGGACCTTAAATTGAAATAAAAACGACCAATTTACGTTGGAACACAAATTTACCGTACACGATTTAAAATATCGACCCCAAAAAACCTTTTTTTTCAATGTTTTGTTATTATATTTTTATTTACGTAATCATATTTACATGTCAAATATGATTTTTTTTTTAAATACAGTAAACCAGCAAATAATTTTCTTACTTGCCTCTAAAATTATGAAAATTGATTTTTGTTCATGGCATATACTTAACTAATAAATAAAATACTTCTCATCCGTACTAGATATTAACTAAACCTTTAATTAAAAAATATATCATTCAGTTTGGGTGGGTATTTTGGCCTGAAATCCAAAATTAACACACATGTTAAAGTATTGGCTTTTGGAAAGTGACCTTATGTATTGAGTTTATCAAATGTATTCGCTCTTTCTTATGTTGTCTTTTAATAAAATATAATAGTCCCCTAGATTGTACATCTCCTTGATATCTGTGAATATCTATAAAATTATTTAAGTTCTACTCATATTAAGGGTCAATTCTCACGTTAACAAAACTGTACTAATGTTTTTGTATCTCTCAACTTGTGTAATACTTACTGATATCTTTATATTTTTTATAATTTTACTTAATTGCTATTATGTAATTGGAGTTTGTTATCACTATAACAAAACTGTACTAATGTTTTTGTGTCTCTCAACTTGTGTAATACTTACTGATATCTTTATATTTTTTATAATTTTACTTAATTGCTATTATGTAATTGGAGTTTGTTATCAGTATAACAAAACTGTACTAATGTTTTTGTGTCTCTCAACTTGTGTAATACTTACTGATATCTTTATATTTTTTCATAATATTACTTAATTCCTATTATGTAATTGGAGTTCGTTATCACTATAACAAAACTGTTCTAATGTTTTCACATTTTAAAAATAAATAAAAAAATGTCAAAATGTGTATACTGTCCATACTGTGCTATTATTGCACTACTATTTGTATGATTATTTTTATTTATTGTTGCTTTATATAAAATTTGTAAACTAAAACTCCTGCTAATAAGGTACTTGCAGTGGCTTAGCGGGTACAGATTCCCATTGTATGAAAAATAATATTATTCAATAAAAAAATAAATGAAAGCGGATTCAATTCGAGCATTTTTGTGCGGGGGTCAGAATGTTTGTAAAGTGTGGATACTCGGCGTCGCGTGACTTTTGTGACTAATTGATCAAAAGCCACTTATTTTTGGGAAATACGAACAAATTACGCTTCGTTGAAGACTGTCGCAGTATAACTCTAAGTCAAGCAAAGTTAGATGTAGGTAAATGATTATAAATGGAAAATCATATGTCAGATTTTGTGATTATTTTTCAATTAAACTCCAGATGGGTTAATAATAAACTAGAAGTGTAGGCGGCAACACGAGATAACATCAACAGCAGTTTTAAAGGCCTTCAAAACATAAAATAATAATCAACCAATATCTTTCCGCTCGAGGCCTATCAACGGTTTAACTGTTAACGAGGTATTCAATTCTAAGTAATACCCCAATAAGTGTCAAAAATAAAATGATAAACTCAAGTTATAATTATAGGTTTACTCGCTGAAAAATACTAGAAATGGTCAAAGACTTGTCCTTAATGCACATCAAATGGCAAACGTAAACATAGCCGCATTTTAATAGGACCATTAAGCTTTCCGTGAAAGTGGGAGGAATGTTCAAAGCATTAAATAGGACGTATTTATATCAAAAGTAATTCAATTAAATTCTGTAATGGCAGATTAAAACTCAGACCGTCAACACTACGCGTCGTAATTAAAATAAAATACTCTGAACGGACGTCATCGGGAGCTTTGGAAATAATTAAGTGTAATGTCTACACAAACTGAACAATCATAAATTCAATTTTACCAAATAATTTCTACCTTTATTATAATCCTGGTGAAAACTTGATTACCATAATCTTAAAGTAGCCTTTGGAAAAGGACACTTTTTTTAGTAGTAAAAGTCCTTTTAGAAACACATAAAATATTTCTAAACTGTTGATCTCTTCAAATATCACAGCTTTTTATAAACGGATATGGTCATAGCACATGCAGCTTAGATGCGTGATAAAATAACACCAATGAGATGTTATGTACCGAAAAAAATATATTATAAAGGTTTTTTTCTTGTATTTCTTTTAACTGCATTTCCAGACTAATCAAAATAACTCTTGGCTCTTTGGACAGAGCTATTTTTGTAAAATATTACCTCAAGGGCTCTGTTTAGTAAGTGTGTAGTGTAAGTTAGAAAACCACTTACTCTGATGCTAAATAAAATAAAACTTTAGGGTAAAAACGAAACATTAAATTTACAAGGTAAAAGCGTATTCTAGGATGCAGTCTAGTTGGTGGAAATGTTCTGATAATAACCATAGAATCGGAGAGGCAACAGGAAGAATACCAAAAAGAGAAGAAGGTGTCGTGGGCTGTGAATGGTTCCAGGTTAAAAGTCAACATATTATTATCCGCGATCACTGTCAGTTTCTCGATGGAGTTGAAATAGTTAATTAAATTGAACAGTTTCCTAAATAGCCCTGGGAGCGTGGAGCAATGGCTTCTGTAATAAAACCGCGCGCGTTGTGAAGCTACGAGTACCAGGGTACAAGCTAGCGAGAGTTTATACGCTAGTCGGGAATGTCTAACTATTGGGAAGTGTGGTTTAAGTATCTAACACCCGACGATCTCACCTGGGAGTTTATTTACCGCTGAACTGATGATGGTCAAAGGCGTGAAAGGGAAACGTTTATTTTATAGAAATCAATTTACCTTATACCCTGTTTCTCATTGACCGTGATGAAGTTCTGATGCAGCTGAAGGAAATTATATATTCATTCTCAAGGTTTCTCGATGGTTAACTAACTAACTAACCATCACGCCGTTTCCCCGAAGGGGAAGGCAGAAAGGGGTACACCTAGGATGGAGTATTATTATGATGATGTCAAAAACATGATACTTATTGAGTATAATTAAAACAATTTTAATGCTTTATTATTGTATTATTCATATGTATATAACAATAGATTTTTTTCCTGAATTGGACATGTGATAAAGAAAAAAAAACCACGTCTCTCAAACCCAGATCCGTGTATTAGGCAATAGATGTTGACAGCAATTGTAAATAATACAATCATAATAATATAATAGATAATTATCAAAATTGCAAAATATCGCGGTCCGCGTGCTCAGCAAAGTTTACAAAAACAGCTAACAAAATCTTAGTCAGCATAAAAAATATTAATAAATGGTAGTGTTAAAATAAAGTTACCGTAACATGTTTACGGCTTTAAATATTTCAACATATTTTATTACAATTTTTTTTAACTGTTTTATCTAAAACGAAAATATTTCACCCTTCAAAACGCAATAAAAATAACATTAAGTTCTCAACGCTCGCTCGGAAGCGAAAATAAACGGTGAACTTCTTTAATAAAACTCGAAAATTTTCACAGCACTATGAAACTTTTTGTAAACTATCAAACTGGATGGAAATGTTACTTTAACTGACGTTTAATTACGTGTGTGGTGAAACCAATCTTGGTAGGGCTATGGTGAAATAGACCAGTGGCGTGCATTGCCCTATGATCGAGGGTAGGCTGTGTGCAGATCGCGTTTGAATGTGCATTGAATATTTGAAAATTGCCATTTTATTATCATGTTCCGCCGATTGCTGTGGCCCACTGAACAAATGGGCGTACATATTCTCTATCAAATTCATAGATAAAAAAAACACGTTTTGGTTATAAATACGTCGCATTTTATATTTTCTTTCTATTGTTCGTTTTTGTCAGGGTATGCACAGGTTTTCAGCATTTATAGACTGCACGTCACTGAAACAGACATACCTTACCTTACCTATACCATAGTAGTCTATCACACCTTTTACCATTAACTTTACAAGGTGGGCAAAAGCGTTACCTTATTAACGATAATGATAGCTCAAATAACTCAAAAAACCTTTTCGTATGCTCGCGAAATATTAAGCTTTGATTCGTGCAACAGCGCAGTGATCACAGATCTCCAGTGACGTTGAAGAGCTTTTCAAGATCAATTAATTAACGTAATGTCAAGTGGTGCTTGCCATAATGTGATGAACTCAGGCAGAGCGGTACGCTCCTTTGCTCTTGATTCTAAGGTTGTGGGGTCTAAAGCCAGCTTTATTTAATTGGTAATTGATGTACAGGAATTGAATAAATTAAGAGAGAGTGATATTGTACAAGACCTCGATCGGAATCAACAATTGTATTGTAAGGTATTGACAAAATCGTCCTGGTGAGATACCACACTTCAGAATCAAAAATTTGCTTGTAATGGCTTCAGCTAATTGTATGCGCCAGGAAGTTTTCGATCAGCCCAAGGTAGTAAGTATTGGACTTTATGGGTGGGTTGAGTTGGGCCGAGACGTTGACGCAGATAGATTATTGTTACTTGGTAGATTAAAACACTAATTGTTACTCGGTAAATGAAAACACTAATTGTTAATGATATAATAACACACATTGTTAACACTGATAACATATTTGTGATAAATAATACAATAGTATAGCAAGGCTTGAATATCTCTACAGTAAGTTAATGAAGGCTGTTGTTTTACTGAGAATATAGTGACAAAAGAAGAATGAATAATGCAGTTGATTCAATTTATAACTTTGATATTAGAAAGGCATAGAAAAGTATTGAGGTAGTTTTCTATTAATTGGATGCGTTCACACTGAGTAAATTCTGATATAACGATGACTTCACATACGAAATTGAACTATAAATGGTTATAATAAATAATAAGATTAAAAATAAACAATACCCAACAAAATCATATCGTACTATTGACACCAATATTTCTCAATCTGCATAATAAGTTACCCCTGACTTCCTGGAGCCTCACAACATACTCCGGATGGGTATGTCCTGATTCCACAGGTTTCAGGACGATGAAATTATTACTTTTATATTATAATTAATACTTTTTGTAATGTCAAGACAAAATCCTTGCCTTGCAGCATCTAAGATATTATTTGAGACCCTCGTAAGTTCACTAGATATCGCAGTGACAGTGATGGCAAAACTAGCTTTGCTGGTTTGCTACCCCTGAACAGGCAGATCCACAGCGATACCCAGTAAGCTGAGGAGATTTACCGGCAATTGTGCCAGTAAGTAAACTGTGTTTAAAAACTCATCTCCGGAGTATCATTTTTTAATTTCGTTAGTAATTAATTAATTATCATTGCAGTTTTTGGATAACCTGCCCCACTAGGCAAACCTGTGTTGAGGCAATAATTTTAGCAAAATATTTGCGAACTAAAAATTATATCTACGTATGTATACTCCTTGTTTATGAAATTAGCACTAGAAAGTAGAAAGTGTTAATAATTCAGTTAAAAATATTCACAGGATGCATAGATTTTGGTTTAGTTATTACTTGGTAGAGATGCTAAATAATAAGAAGAAATAAAACATAAATCATAATATAAGTTACAGAAAGAAAATAAAAAAAATACAGTAAAATAAAATGTTATAACATTTTAAATGACACAATAATAAATAAAATATATAGAAAGAAAAGAAAAAATAAACCATTTTACGGTATTTCTATTAACACCACTATTTTCCATGACGTGATATGGGATGCCTAATTTTCTTTTTTTTTAATGTAAGATACCGTTTATAAAGATGTCTATGTATATCATTTCATTCCATATCATTGTACGATCTACACATTGGAGAGATTGGATTGAAATAGACAATATTCTTATAAAATAACTCAAGATAAAATGTTTTACGACTCCTTAAATAACGTCTATTAAGAATTTTGACGTGAATAGTACTTAGACAATGACTGGTTTTGAGCTTGTTGGGAATAATTTTATATGAGCATATTAAGTCAGCAGTGAGCAGACTGGATTTTTTTATACACATTCGAGAGTTTTTCATATTTCATGTAATGTGGGTTTTGTATAACACTCCCATATTCCAATTTACTTCTAACTAATGAGTTATACAAGGTTCCAAAGGATTGGGGGTTCTTGAACGTCTTTGATATTATATGTACGACTCCCAATATTTTCAATGACTCTAAACATCAATAATGTGTGCATCAATCATAAATTCAGAATCCAGAATAAATATGTCTAATTCTTGCTACTTCTGATTCGGGTGAAAGTTAAAATGTAACATTCATCAACATTAAAAAATATATCATTTTAACTACACCAGTTACTAAGTGTATCGAGGTCATTTTTGAGTATTTCATAATCAGAGTCAGTAGAAATTTAACGGTATTTTCTACGTCGTCAGCAAATAAGACAGAATCACAGTTAATTTAAAGACGAGATCATTGATGAATATTTTAAATAAAGTAAAGGACACAACTGTGGGCAATGACTCATACCTATCAATAAGTACAAGCTGTGTTCTGTTTACCGAATATGATTTGAGCCATCTAAAGAGGTCACAATCACGTCAATTTTCCATAGTAAAATGAAATGATTAACTTCATCAAATGCCTTTTGAAAATCTAATAATAGTTTAAGGGCGGGAAATAAGAATAATTGTTTCTTTATAGATTGTTGCGTTTAGATAGTGCATAAATACTTAGATATATGTTGTGGTTAGTTCAATCAACAAAATTGAGTTTGGGTGAATGCACTGGTAAAAGCCCTAATACCTATAATATTCATTTTAATATTTTTCTTATTGAACAATTAAGAAAATGGTATGAAGAAAAAAGCGACTCGCCTTATTTTTTGACAGTTATATATTTTTCAAATTAGCATAATCCATGATGGAAGTGAACTTGCTAGGAAATTTTACAGAGAAAAAAGTTCACTGTTCGACAGTTTTTGATGCTTCTAGTGTGGACTCGGGACTTCAGCCTGGACTCTAGTCCAGACAAACAGACTTTATTATACATAGTTAGGTCGAAAGACATAATCTGTAGTTCAAAACGTGCGGATTTTCAAGTGAATTTAAGAAAAAAATTAAAACGTGAAATATGTGCACTTAGTACCGGTAAAGACCAAACTTTCATACCATAACTTATGAAATTCGGAAACCGATGTTGATTATTGGGTCGGATTTCAGGAAACACGAATAAAACCCGGAATAGCTTAAAAAAAACTTCAAAAACCATGGCCAACTTCGTCCATTACAGGTATTTTATAAAACCTACTTATTTATCACTTTCCTAACCATTCGATTTAATCCCAGTAAATATTGAAAAATAACGATCTAGATTTCACGAAACTTTATTAAATATTCGCCTTCAGCCGTTTTGGTTTTCCACATTACCTCTTCCCTAATAATCCGATTTTTTACCAGTACATTTAAGAAAAAAAACATCATCAATATTTCACACAAATTCATAAAATATTTTACTGTAGCGGTTAAGATTTTCGACATGTCATAATAAATAATATGATTCAAAGCCCCTCAGACGGTAGAATTTTCAATGAATTCCGTAATAAATCAGGCCGTGTTTTCTTTCGTGTTCCGTGTACTGCCTCTGCGCACGATACCATTGCGATATAAAAAAAATACTGGAACAGTTTTAATACGTAATGACACGGAGGAGGTTCTACGTCGAGCTTAATGTTCAGAACGATACTTGTTCATTTAATGCTAGCAAATAAAATCAACTCTCAATAAAGATTTTTGACCATGTTTTTTTTATGTGATACCGCATATCCACGAGTCACAACAGCCGGGGGATGATTCCTATCATGGCATTATTGGCAATGATGTGATGAAGGAAAGAAAGGGAAAAGAAGGATGGACATTACGACCGGAATGGGCACGGATAACAGGTAATAAAACATTGCTACATCCATTTCACATATATACTTTATATAATATTTTCGTCGGGTGGAAATGCTGTCCTTCATCTACCGGTATTTTAATGGAAGATGCTCTGAGTAACTAGTGTCAGTGATCCCTTCGGCACCGGTGCATAGTCGGGAAACACGCCAAACGCGCGAAATGTCACATGAAAACGGGTCGCTTCTACTACTCGTCCTTGTGTTCAACAGCTTGGCTGTGGAATGACCTGCCGGCCTCTATGTTTCCCCCATCCTACAACATGGGTCTCTTCAAGACCCAAATTCACTCCACCCTATCCTCTGAATGACCCTCCACACAGCATCCCCAAAGATGATGTAGGCCTTGAGGGAAATTATGTCCCTTAGTGTCTCCCGTGTAGAGTTACTGTAAAAAAAAAAACAATTCGAACATACCCCTCCCTAAGTCGTATTAGGTTAGGAAAGGTAACTACTCGTTAATCCAATTGGGTTTGACAATTGAAAACAGGTAGTGAAAAATAATAAATAAGGACCACTTTCCCCAAGTAAGGACACGGGAAACAGGTACTACGGTTGAATTACCTACTTGAACTTCTGTGCTGTGACTTTTTGTCGATATTCGCGACTTCACAGAAAAATACAGAAAAGGTTTTGCTTGACATTTGCACAACCGAAAATATTGTCTGAAGATTGCCCTTTCAGGTAAGCGATGTTTTTTTCAGTTCCGTCATACAGGTAAAGGTACTTAAAATGAGAAGGTTCTTTTCATAGATCATGCGACTAGATGGAGTAGATACCCTCACGGTCCAGCTACTAATACTGACTGATTCCCAACAGAAAGCTGATTACTAACACTCAATTCCCGAAAACCCGGATATGTATTGGCATTTGATAAGTTGACACAAATACATGTACTCCATACATCTCACTAGATGATGTCTGTTCTGAGACATGAAAAGGTTCAATGCAGAAAAAAAACTGCCCAATATGCTAGCTACAAGTAGTAGGTAAGTAAACACTAGATACGTACGTAAACGAAGAAGGTATCTTTATCTACAAGGGCTGGTCAATTTCAGCGAGTCCTATACGAATAAGATCAGATATTAACACTGACTAATTTACTTATAGATCGTACCTATTAGATACCTATAGGTGGTAGGTAGGTACATATACGATCCAGATACATACACAGAAGATATCTTAATCTACAGGGACTGGGTATCTACATAGAGTTAGCACCTACACGGAGAAGGTAGTACCTATCTTCACCTACAAGGCACCGCCAAGAAGAGAGTACCAGATACATACGGCGTACACACCTGCAGACGTTTTGTCTTGTATCTCCCGGAATTATTTATTAATGACAATACGACTGCAGAAATACATAATGCATCACGCAATGCGGAGGCGTAGGATTGAGCCGCTCCATAATGCCTGTTCTTGTATTGCTCGAGTTTCAAAAAACTACTCGTGTGTATGGAGTACAGTCAGCTTGATAGCCAGCTGAACACCAAATATCCAGAAAAACTACTTAACATCGGTCCAAATTTACAAAAAAAAACTACATCAGTGTTATGTAGGCTTTCTTGTGAATGCTGCCTTTCCAATTCTGATTTTGGGTGTAGAGTGGTTTATTTTGTTTTCCAAGAATAATTTTGAAATTCCCGCATAACACCGGTTGCATGGTTGATTTAGGAAAAAAAAACATCATCAAATGCGTGTTTTCCGGTCATATTCTAAAAACTTAATTCGCCACAATGAACAATATGACAATATCAGAAAAAGGATTCCCAAGTAAGAGATTTTGCACTATAAATATTTTATTTACGTCTGATAGTTCATTTTTTTTCTAGGCTCATAAAAAGACTCAAAAAATGGCAGGTTAAACGAAAGGCCAAGGTGTATTCTTCTTGCAGTATTTAATTAAATCATCAAAGCAAAAAAGACGCATTACTTCCCCTTGCATCGCCTTAACGGGGAGAGGGACGTCGAAGAGTTATTATTTATTAATTCAAAATAATAATTATATTATTGTGCAATACGATAAACATGGTGTTTTTAAAGGGAAAAATATTTATTGCGTTTTTTTTTAATTTGCATGGGCTTAGCATTTATCAAAATATAATCAAAAATATTACACATTTCTGACTGTTCTACGCATGTTTTACAAAAACATTTAAAAGGTTGAATATCTTTAAAAAATACTGTGAAGGTTTTTCTGTAACTCGTCGATTTGATAATTCAAAAAAAGAACAGTGTGTAGTTTAATTTTTTCATGAACATTACGTAACTTTAATGTTTTTTTTTTGTAACGCGGATTACATATCTTTGGTTACGTTTATTTACAAAAACGTAACGATAAAGGATTAAAAATACTTTTCTCCACTTTAAAAATCATAATCGCATTTTAAATATTTTGTAAAACTTACAATGGGACGGTCAGAAAAAGTAATATTTCTGGTTATATTTTGATATATGCTAAGCCTATGTAAATTTATAAAATATTTAATAAATATTTTTCTATTTAAAAACATTATGTATATCGTATTGCGTAATAATACTATGATTATTTTGAATTAATAAATAATAACTCTCCGACGTCCCTCTCGCCCTTAAGCACTTGATGCACCCGATCGCGCTACGTCTCCCTCGGGCGTCCCCGAACCCCGCTACCATTCGCTCCCGGGTCATATATTTTTCTAACAATCCTTTCCTCGTCCATCCGCTCCCGTTCATACGACCACAGCAACTCTGCATTCTTTTGAAAATATGTCAGTGCAATTCTGTTTCATTTCCATCAATTCCTTCAGAAGTAAAAAAATAATCATACGGATTATACACACTTTACACTACCTCAATTGGAGCCACACGACTTTTATATCAAGTGGCCGTCCTTCTGAATTAAGTAACAAAGAAAGTACTAAAACAAATGCTCAAAGGATAAGTGGAATGCAATAAAGACAAAATGAGACAATGTAAACTGCCAGTGGCGGTCCCAGAAACAAGTTTGCCAGAGTGCCAAGTTTGAGAATTACGAAACTATCAGCTCTGCTGCCGTCGACATAATATTGTTTTTTTCCTTCAAAAAGTCAATCGTTTTCATGAAGAACCGATTCCAGAAAGTACTAATGCAGATGATAGGTACGTAGAAAAAATATGAACATTATCTCAGCAACAAAAATACAAACCCTAACATTTTGAGACCCAAAAGTCACGAACCGCCTCCATAAAGAACTATAATGCTATTTAAAAAATCTTATCTTTCTATGGAGTGGTTCGTGATTTATTAAATTCAATCACTTTACTTCTCGACCTTTTTGAGACACACTTTGGAACTTTACACTTTTCACCGTTTCTTTGTGGATTCCCTTTGTAAAATATTTTTAATATTTTAAATCGTGTACTCGTATGTGAAGGAATTAAAAAAATATTTGGCGATTTGAACTGAGAGCCAAATCAGTAAACCGTATACCAATATGAACACCTTAGAACGAAAATATTTTTATTACTGAATTCTAATTATTCCTTGGAATACAAAATTAATTGCACAAGTTATCACAAAAAAAATTTAAATACAGTTTTACACCGATAAACGATTTTTTGTGTTGTGCATATCGATGGACCAGTACTAAACGGCGACAAATCAAAATCTGTTGTTTTGAGATAACCAACATTTTGTATATTCCGCGTGTGTCAAAATATGTATGCAAAAATGTTAAATTTTATTAGTTCTCACTCTTCTTTCTATTCGAAATTGAAATGCATGGGACAATGGTCGATTTTAAATGGAAACAATTCGAAATGGATTTGTATAAAACCTGGTATATTTGATTGTTTGAAGATATTCAAACTAGTTTTTTGACTTTCAAGAAGTCTTTTTTTTTCTCTATGTAAAACTATCAAGAGCTCCCTTTGTCGAATAGTTTTATACCCATATTATATTTTATGTTTTTTTGGCAGTTTAACACTGGACCATTTATTATAATAATGCTGTAAACCCATTTATTATAATATTGTGTCTATTCGAATGCAGATGTATTGTTTTGCACAGGATTTGTTGTTTAGCCATTTGGGAAGATGGCTGTACTCCAGAGGTCATATAATATAAATTTAAGCCAACGAAAAGCGATGAAAAAAATATAATCGCTTTGAAAAAAGAATATGCTGTACGATATTACTTCAAGACCTGTGTAGACTCATGAAAAGATTCACGTACAAAATTCTCTTTGAATTTTACAATATTTCATCAAATACTAGACAGGGAGGTGTACCTGCTTAAAAACCTACACAGTATCAGTGTCAGTTTGTAACGGAAAATCGTGACAAAAGCTATCATTCTAAATATTTCGTCTTAATTTTTTGTTGTATAATTTTAAATACATTAGTTTTTAATTATTTAAATCAAAAACCTAACATTCTAATAATTAACCTAACATTTTTTTTTCATATTTAACAATAGAAAAATATGTACGTAACAAGTAATATGGAGTCTAGACTTATAATTTGACAGTTAAATGATTTTTTCAATCTTCCGTGGAACATGATGGAAATGTCGTTATCAACATTAACCAGTTGCGTTGATCTCAAAATTCCAGATATAAAAAACTTAACAAATTTCATGACGCCAGAGTTCACCGCTGCTCCACTGCTCACCTTTGCTGCTTCAGGAGGAGAGGGATTATTTATTTATTAGAAATTGTTATAATATTATTACGCAATACGATACACTATTTATTTAATGTATCATAAAACATACATAGTACAGAGAACGGAGATAAAAAGGGCATATTTCTAATTTGATATTAATAAATGTTAAGCCCACGTAATCAAAAAGAAAATAATTAATATTTACTATTTAAAAACATTACGTTTATCACATTGCGTAATAATATTACCATTATTTCGAATTAATAAATAATTCCCCCCCCCCCTGAGAAAGCAAATTGCTGCTGAGAGGTAGTTTATTTTGCCAGTTCTATATTATCGATTTGTTCATACATTGACTTACGTGATAACGTTACTTTATAGGTGTTATTTACAGTGAACACGTATAATCCATATTTGAACGAGTTTATTGAAAGCATTTTACTCAGACTCAAAACTCAAATTATCTAGTATGCTCATATACCTACTAATGCAGCTTTATTGAGACACATTATTTAGTTCTCTGTAGTAGAAATTAGAACCTTCCCAATTTAAATCAATTCAAGGGATAGCACCGGCTTAACTACCGGAACTATGCATCCCTGATAAATCCAATTCACGACAGTCAACTCTTAGATCAGTGACGGCATCAGCTATCGGAAGGCTGTAGGAACCAAAGAACACACCAGATACTAAGTTTGGTGAGCGTGCTTTCAGCGTGTCAGGCCCTAAAGCCTGGAATAAACTTCGATACGATCTAAGATTGATTAAAGACTCGACAGAATTCAGAGCAAAAATCAAAACTCTCATCATATCATCACATCTCTTCGGAAAGTCATATCCATCTATGGTACAGTTTTATACCTAATTAATATAGCTAGCCGTCAGTACCTACCTAAAGTAATTAACAAACAAAACAAACTTTTCATAGTCCGCAACACTGTAAATAACTATAAATATTTGTAACTGTAAATAATTATTATCGATAAAAATATTAAATATTAAATAATTAAAACTTTTCTTTGTTTACGTGAAAATTTTATATCCCCCGCCCCCCACGGAAGCACGGTTATTGCGAAGCCGGTTAGCATGTTAATATAAAATAAGTGTTATAGGTACAGAATATACCTCAATGTACTGAAATGCATTTCTGGGTTCCCAAATTAAACAGTCTTTGTCTTTTAAAAATTGAATCCATTTAATAACAAAACAAACAGGTAGTGTCACGTTATCTTGCTTCGGGCTGAATCAAAACGGTGGCTGAGACGGAGTTGGGTCCGGATAGGTGGCTGTCGGGCCGGTTGGGTGGTGGGTAGTGGTGGGTGGTGGGGAGGGGGGTTAGATAAGCAATACCAAGGGAATTTCATCCGGTGCGACATACGACGCAGTGAAAAATTCATGAACGTCATCTGAAGTAAAGCCGTCTGTGGTGGGGACTGCTAGAGAGGTTCAACAAGTAAAGCGATTTTATTTGTCTCAATAAAAATGATGGATAGGTACATATGTATTATTTCATAAAAATATAGTTGCAAATTTTCTGTTGATGTCAAGAGAGGAATTTAACCCACCACCCTTGGGTGGGAATCCGACACATTTATCAACTCAGCTACCGACCGGTGTTATATGTTAAATGTAGTATTTTATAATTCCAACCGAAACTAGTTAAACATAAACTTACATATTTCATGAAATCTTATGCACACAATGTTAAAATAAAAATACAAACCATTGAAACTTTGATCTACTCACTCAAAGTTTCCCGGAAAAATGATACTGCTAAAATGGGGTGAAAATTGATAAAAATATCATGAACAGTCACATGTATCAATCAATCAATCAATTGATTCCGAAAAGGACAAGTATCCAGAAAAGGATTAAAATAATTGCTTAAAACGAATCCGAGGAAATATTTGGCGAATCGCTCAGCAAATCGAAAACTCAATCTCAAATAAGTTCATAGTGATGGTTTAAGTGGAAGGAAGACGAAGCAGAGGAAGGTAACAGATGGACCGGACTGATCAAGTCTCACAAGCGTCCGGAACATCTGTTTCCAAAACATTTCACGTAGCGCAGGGAGGTGAGGAGTTCTGGTTCATCAGGGCAATTGGAGCAGAGGTCACGATCCTAAGCAACGAGGGGACAACGCAAGAAGAAGTAACGTTAGGAAAATAGGTTTCTAAATCACTTAGCACTTCTACTGACATCGGGGTTTACGTGACATCCCCGTACCTTTTCAAATAAAGACCACGTAATATAATTTTGTTACGAAGAAAAACATTCTTCTTCAATCTTAAATGCTGAAAACAAAAATGCTTTCAAAGTGATCGTACTCTTAAGGGTACCAATACTAGAATGATAATTTAATCATCCACATAAAAAAAACCCAACAAGGCAAAATAAATAAAGCATTATATGTATGGATTTGTGAAATAAAAAGCATATTCTTAGTTAACAGTCGTAAGAAGCTCGTTATTAATAATAATAATAATAGTTCGATGACTTGTATAGCGCCGTTTTTGTGAAAAATCACCTCAAGGGCGCTGTATTGTCATAAAATACTTGGAATTAATGCAATAAAATTGCAATCCATGTTACTAATAAATATTACGTAGCTATTCTCAACTTGTGTGAACGATCTTGATAAGTCAGAAATAAAAACGCCAATCAGCAGTTGCGAAAATGGGCTGCCACCCATAAAACCCATTATGGGCGTCGAGTAGTAACGGAAGAAAGAAACTAAAACAATTTATATTCAGCAAAACGTATCGTTAAATTAAACGGCGTTTAACTCTGAGAGGATATAAAAAAAATCATAGTAAATGTGGCCATAAAGGGAGATGAGAGAGTACAAAGGTTGGAAGAGAAGTGCAAAGAATCCCCGGAGCTTTCCCGCCATTCCGGATGTCCGGTTCAGAGCGAAGTTGACCGGGATTGGCCTCTATTCAATTTCAAAGGATCAGGCCGGAAGTGGGGTATTGGCCGAAGGTTTGCTCGGTGAATCAATTAACAGTCAAGTTTTTAACCCAAAACAAGGGTCAAACCAGCGTCCGCCTTTTTAGGAAGGGTTAATTTTTGGGAGTAAACGGGAACCAAATTAAGCAGGTGATTAAGCTGGATTTATAATTCAAATCAATACTGGGAGGCAAGCTAGGCATATTATCAGAGATCGAAATAGTCTGCCTGAAACCCAGAAATTGAGGTGGAACATGAATATTCTAACCATGTATTCATTATTAGTTATTACTGTCGAAGTAATAAAATGTTTAGGTATATTGAAAATACGACGAGCGAAACAATAACGTTTTAAATTAATAATTCATCTCCATCTTAAGTCGGGCAGTTCGTTGGATAATGCAGTGTTCTTGTTAAATCGGTCCATTCAGTCTTTTACATGTTATTACACGATTCGGGTCGCATTGCAATGTCAATCATTGTGAATCAAAACGTCCACAGAAGGACAGGGGGCAGCACAACAAATTATCTTCACAAACAAAATAGATGCACAGAGATCTGCTGTCCATGGATGAATGTTTACGAATAAATCTTGTATACAATAGAAACTCATTATCTTTCAGTCTTTTCGGAGTTTGTTTAATTGCTCACTTTAAAACCTGACTTTGGCTTAGAAAGAAAGTATTCAATAGTATTTCAAATACGAGTATATCTCATTTTTTCATTGGTTAATATTTTTTTTACAGGAGGCCCTGAGGGAAATAAGGTCCCTCAGGGCCTATATCATCCATGGGGATGCTGTGTGGAGGGTCTTTTCGAGGATAGGAAGGAGTGAAACTGGGTCTTGAAGAGACCCATGTTGTAGGCGGGAGGAAACACAGAGGCCGTCAAATCATTGTACAGCCGAGCTGTTGAATACAAGAACGAGTCATAGAAGCGAAACGTTCTCATTTGGCAAATGTTTGGTGCGTGTTTGGCATGTTTTCCGAATGTGCATCGGTGCCGAAGGGATCAATGACGCTAGTTTCTCAGATCATATTCGATTGAAATACCAGTAGAATTAGGACAGCATTCCCACCGGACGTCTGTGCTCCAAAGATTGTAATCCGTTTGTTAAGATAGACGAATCTATCGAATCTACGAATCTATGCCTGTTTCTGAAGAGTTAGGGGTTTTTTAAGATATTTTGAGGATCACGACAAGAGGTGGCTGCCAAATTTTACATTAGGGCGCACTTGCGATTTGTACAGGGTTAGCAGTTGTGCACTATTAATAATTGAGAGGCATGGAACAATTTTATGGTGGGTTTTGGGATTTTTTAGGTTAGATTAGTGGTATTCAATGGATATTTTTAAGCTCCATATCTCATATAGAATTGACATCGCATGCTGCAAATATTTGGGTTCACGATAAAAATCCAGATGGAAAAGGCTGTGCGAATAAAATGGCGCCAAACAAACTTTTTACCTAAAATCTAAAATCAGATTTTTAATAACGTGGACACCCACAGAGGCAGCTTACAAGTGAATGTCGATATTAATAATACAAAGCAAGTAGTAATATTATACTAGTGTAAGTTGATAAATATAGATTGATATATGTAAAATAATTACCGCCTCTTTCACGTTCATTTCAAGGGGACGTGACTTTTTTACAATTACAAAGTTACGTATGATCAATGACAACGAACCTACATAATTATACCAGAGTTCCATAAAAACAGTGGCGTGCATTCAGAACCATAAAATATGCGATTTTTCTGAAAAGCAATATAACAAATTTGAATCAACGTTTTTTTTCCAGTGCTTCTGGAAAATCGCGATTACCGGAAAAAATATGGATTGAAGAAATATACAATGTTCAGCCTTAGATATTCCAACAGCTGTGAAAATTCTGAAGGCTCTATTTGCTACGTTTAAAGCTATAAGTACTAAGTAGTACGTCCTACGTGGGTGTTCGTAGTTCGTTGATGGTTTTTCGTTCCGTTCCGCACCATCTGTTTTCACACAGCCTGCAATCGTCCTTACTTACCAAAGTTTTTACACTGTATCAGGAGTTTGTGTCAACCGGTATATTAATGGCGGGCCACAAATAACAACTGGGATTGGGGTCGGAACCCGAACAGAAGCAGTCGTTGCGAAAGACAGAAATGTTTGAGAACTCAATTTTAAACGTAATATATTTTGTTTTATCAAAGTTCCTGTTAAAGATTAAGAGTTTCGAAAAGAGCGCAACACACACATTAACTTACTAACTAACTAACCATCATGTCATTTCTTCGCAGGGGCGGGAAGATGATATCGAACGCCACATAACTTCGTTTTGAGGGGCACTCCATACTCATCCGTTATATCGACTCTTGACAAGTCTCTACTAAAGTATTTGATTCACTTGATGGTGTGATGTCTTCATGGTACGTGCAAGAACGTGTTATCGATAACTTTAAACTAACAACACATGTGTACCTATACTAATCACAACAACATTAATACATTTAAAATGCAAATAAAACGCTGGATACGTTACACAAGAAGATCTGAAATAAAGAAGATGTTAAGAACTAATACAGACTGACAAAGAAAGTACTCAACTCCTCTTAACATCTCATACTGCAATTCATTCAACAAGTTCATCAAACTGAAATAATTTTACTTAACATTATTTAAATGAAATCCTCAGCATGGGAAATCCCAGTTAGGTTATTATTATTTTTACTAAATTATTTTTAAAAAAAGATAATAAAATATATTTATTTATTGATATTTTTAACTTGGTAAAGATAATGATTTTAATTCAGATTTCCGATACAAGTGCCCGACGAAGTCCTACCGAAGCGATCAATGGGTATTAAGCCCTCTTTGTAAAGTTGGTATAAAGTTTAGGGGAAGTTTTAACATTTATTATCGTGAAATCCTCGTGCAGCAGCTCAATAACAGTTCAGAAGTCTGCGCGGGACTCGAGATGAATTTAAAATTCTGGCCGAACAAATGTTCGGTCAAGCGGGAATACTTCGGACATTGACAGAGCACCGGAATAGCGCAGGGAATCGAACCCGTAACCCGAGATGTGCAGATACTGCAGACAGGTACACTCCTTAACCGTGATAGATGAAAATTAAACTTCAGACGTTGCGATTAGTGATGCAGTTCACATTTTCATTGCGCCATCATTGTGAGAACAAATAATACTGCTGCTGCACTATTTTATAGATACGGCAATGCTCTTTGCTTTCAGCTGGTTATTATATAGCTTGGGTGTGAAATGCGAGGAGCTAGATGTGGGATTTATTTACTTTACTTTTCTCATAAAAATCCGACTGCGGAGTGGGTAGTTATTACAACAATAAAGATCTTTAAAGACTTCTCGAGTAATACACAATTGACGGTCGATAAGATTTATTAAACCAATGCACCAGTTTTAAGAATTTTAGAGCATTAAAGTCAGAACATTTCAATCATACCTTCGATTTGAAGTATTTATTTTCAGACCCAGAATAAATATCATTTCACAAAATTATACATTTGTGTAAGAGGTCAGAACTAGACGATTTCTAGGGGGAGAAAGATAAGTGAAGAAAAGATCGGTTAACTCTTCGACCTCTTAAAATCTGGAGCACGGTAAATAAGATAATCGAAAGGAGGTTAAGCGAAATATTGAAGAAATTAGAAACGATTAGGTTCGGTGGAGGTATTAGTGGAAAATGAGTGGAAAATTAAGGATGTATCCCATCTTTATCATAGGACACACTCAGACATAACGAAATTCAAGATCCCATATGAATAAGGACAACAAACGGAGAAGTTTATTTTGTTTACCAAGTGTCAACATATATAATAAAAGTATTCGAATGCAAATTGACCAACATTTTCGTCAGTTATAAACTGCGAAGTCAGATGCCTGATTTCCCAAGCAAATACATAATCGCGCAGGTAAGGCGAATTGTCATATTGGATTTTATATTATTTTAATGATTTGATCTTCGAACTAAATACGTTAAATTCGAATCAGAGCTACTCTTACCCCGAGGAACAGGGACAGAGGCAGCAATCCGTCTCTGTCAGTCAGATCAAAGATTCAATTCATTACACTCGATACCATTGAGGGGCTGTCGCTCAGAGCTCAGACTGACTCAAAGCCCATATATTTTTATTAGCGAAATATTTTAAAGCGACTCTAAAGGGACTGGAGTAGATAGGAATCCACTACCACTACTCGAATTTATCCGTCGTTCGATTGGGATAAGAAGAATTTATTTTTCGTTCGCATTTGAAGGACTTAGCATACAATGAACCCATCAATTAATAATGCATTGAGAGGATAAATTCAATAAGGCTGCGATTCAAAGTGAATACAATTATATTTTAAGACAGTGATCTAAATGTGTTCGGCCAAAAAAACCCATATATTTTGACTATGAAAGGTATTTACATAGGCATTCATGCTCTTTACCTACTTTTTTTATGTGAATACCATACAAGAGTTCTAAACTAGGGAAAACGCATACGAAACGTAAATAAATGAATCACAGGTTATACAAAACAAGGTTATCAAAAAGCTATTTAAATTTAATTCTAGAACATCCACCAAAAAATTATACGGGGAAACAAAACTATTAACAATAATAAAACTGTGCTCGTATAATATAAATATCTCAATATATAAAATAAATAAATAAAACTCCCACATACAAACATAGAATTCATTAAAACGTCAAAGTACACATACACTTAACACGACAATATGGTAACATATATTTAAAAAAGACGCATACACAGTATGGCAAGCAATCCATTAGCTATGAGGGGAGCAATTTATATAATTGCCTTCCAGACGAAGTTAAAAAAGAAAAGAGTCTAGGTATACTTAAAAAGAAATTGTTCCATCTAAAATTAAATTAACAAAGTAATTCAAATGTATAAAATGGTAATGTGTTAGGAAATCATTTTAGTTAAGTAAGTGAAAATGTATTTACCTTTATCTGTAATTTAAAAAAATAATTTTACTGCTCCCAACTGTCCCGAGCCAGTGAGACTATGGCAGCCTGGATTGGAGTGAATGGGGGGCTAGAATTAGTGAGGAAGGGGAGGGAAAGAATTGAGATGGGAATGAGGAAAAATATAAAAATAGTTTTTAAAAAATCCGTATAAAAATGGAAGAATTATTCCAAACGTGATTTTTCCGATACAATCTAAGAAGAATGTACTTTTTGCCATTCGACCAATTTATCTTCATATTGACAAAATATTAATGATCCCGTTCCCTTTCGTGAGATGGTTCGGCCGGCCTTCGGCGTTTCAGGTTCAAGACTGCGGGCCAAGGATAGCTTTGTCTTTACTTATCAAGGGAAGTAAAAATCGTATAATTTGGCGATAAATAAACGGCGCGTCCATTAAAACGCACATTTTAAATTATTATTGTAATATTATATCGTAAATCGACAAACCCTGGCGGCTTTCAAAGGGACCGCTCGATATTTGAAATATACATTTAATACTTGGATGGGATGCAGTCAAAGTAGAGTCGCAAGTTTATTGAAGTTCAGTATTAATTAGGTAGTTAGGTATTACGTACGTACAGGATATGATCATGTGCAGTTTTCCATGTATTATTATAAAAAAAATAGTTATTATTATAAAAAACGCACACATCGGGAAAACCCAGCTTTTAATTCATAGTTTTGGATGATTAAAACTAATGCACACACAACGACTAGGGCAAAAATTTCGCTTGGAAAATGATAAAGAAGGTTTTTAACTTTATTTTTACAGAATCTACATCTTATTTATCGTGTTCAAGTTTAATTTGTAGAAATCCATTTTTATTTAAAATTTTACTACTTCAAACTTCGTTAAGTACGTCATCTTCTTTAACTACCTACTAACTAACTAACCAACTAACCATCACGCAGTTTCCCCGCAGCGGTAGGCAGAGAGGACGAACCGCTAAACAACTCGATCTTGGCATACACTTCTTGCTTCATTCACATTTATACAACGCCTGATACATTCTCTTCTGTTATTCCGACTTCTGACATGGCCCGACTCAAGTATTTGATTCACTTGATCGTGCCATGTCTTCCTCGGGCGTCCCTGACTTCGTCTTCCATTCACATTCGCGTCATACATTCTTCTTACACTCATTTCTTCGTTCATTCGCTCTACATGCCCGAACCATCTAAGCGTCACTTTCTTAATCTTACTCATTACGCTCACATCAGCCTTGAATTCTTTATGAATCTCAATATTTTTTACACGATCGTACATGGTTTTACCACACATTCGTCTCAGAGATCTCATTTCTACCTACTAACTATTGTTTTTTAATGTAAATTGTTATTTTCTAATGTGTAACATTTAAACGGATTGCGCTTTATTGTTATAAGTTACTTAGAGAGTTTTTATTATCATTCCACTTGTCATTATATTTATTAACTATTTGGGAAAACTAAAGAGAAATAAATACAGAACAAAATTTAGAAACCCTTTTGTCAGACCACATTGTCTTCATTTTTTTTTGAATTGAAGAGAAAAAGTGATTTAGAATATAACTTTTTAAAAATAATTACTAAAAGACGTATAAAATTTAACAATTTTCCAGTATTTCATCATTCCCTTGATCTTTGGAATAATAATGAACAAAATTTTGTATTCGAGTTAATTGAAAGAACGGGTTTGAAATGTAAAGAACATTCCCGCAAAATTAACATTTTCACCACAAAAACACGTCCCAAGTCGCCTTAGGCCCTTTGGGATATGTAAATATGGTAGAGCACCTTGCAGTTCAGTCCTGACAGATTGGTTTTCATCACATCCATGCACCTTTCGACTGACGATGATTGAATGCTAATTGCACAGGAAAACCATAAGAAATTCTTCATAAATTTGAATCCACACGAAAGCATTCAATAATGTACTATCATTTTGCATAGCGCCAATGAATGTTATTATGCATGTTTACGGACTGATTTTAAATGCAATGAAAGATGTACCAGAAAGTGGTAGGATTTTTTCTTTCTTAAATTGAACATATAAAATAAAAGAAACTGTATATGCTTTCAATATTCTAAACAAAGAATTTACTTAGGATGACGTACTTTGCTTTCTGCCAATCAATAATACAATATGGCATTATAGGATGGGATGGGAACTTATAAAAATCACACGCAACTACTTTACATAACAAAAAAAATCTATATATATATAAATATTAATATTTGTTCGCGTGTCTTCGATTTTCTCAAAAATTGATTGACCTGTTTCGCTTAAAATAGTACAGTTTGTTCTTATTAGTGCCGGGAAGGTTTAGAGAGTAGTTTAAAATGAAATCCAATGTGTAAAAGTGTTGCTATAAAGTTTTAAAATTAGTATGAAAAACATTGAACCCGCCATGTTGTATTAAGGTTAGCCCATATATATAATAATAATAATCGGACCATTTCTATAGCGCCGCTTTTGTGAGAAATCACCTCAGGGGCGCCGTACAAATATTACTTCCTATTCTCATATTATTCTTATATTACGTCTATTCTACGAATTAATTATTATTATTTTATTTTTTTTACATTTATTTTCACATTATTTATAGACCATATAAAGAGATACAGTTAAATTATCAAAACTAAATTTAATGTTAAACTGAAAAAAAAAGCTAAGCTAGCTAAAGCTATTCCTTACGATATATTGCAAGACGATAATACAAATGATACTACTCTGGTTAGCCACAGATTACATATTCAAAAGAAGACAGTTTGTTTGGGTAGAATATTTTCAAAATGGAAAACACAAGTTAAATGTAATGTAATAAATGTTTGGAATGAAATAAAAAATTTCTAATGAATGTTCCTTTATTTCTTTGTTCAGGGATAGTAATAGTCGTCACAATTCATTACTTTCGATGTCAAATTAATTATGGCACCAAGACAAGCAATAATTCCCAAATTCATAATTTTATTTTTAAAAAAATCCGGGTACACATCAGCTAGTTAATAATAAAAAACAATTCTAAACAAACCATACACATACGAGTACTCATCAGATCTTCTATTTAAAGAAATCAAAGTCAGAAAACTAAAATAATTATATTTCTACCATTCCGTCTGGCGCTCTGTGGCTGCCGGCGGCGTCTTATTTCGCTCTTACTGTATCTTAAATATATTCGGAAGTTCTTAATTTTTCTGGTGTAAAAATAGCTTATAATAACCGCAATAATTTTTAGGTTACATTTATAAAAAATATATAATTTTTATGTTGCCATCTCGGGCTTAAATCAAGTTTATAATAAAAACCCAAATATTTAAAGTTCAAATCTGCTACGGTGTTCTAAAACTAACTAAACTAACGCAGTGGTCGAGGGTCGCTCGCCACATGTGCAATGGGCTAGTGAAGTGAAGTGCGCAAAGTGATTTATTTATTTACGACGTGTTTTCTTTAGGCTATGGTTGTAAAAAATATCGTATACGACCGGGGCACATTACTCAAACTTAATAATGATGAAAGTGTTGTTTTAGACCCTTTAGTAGCTGCAAAGATATCGTTCTATAACCTTGAACGTGGTAACACAACCCGTAAAATCAGATTTCGTGGTTGCCGAGCAGGGCGCAATAGGAAAAAACACGTGTGTTTTAGAATTGAACAACCCATAGAAAAAATAACGACTTCATCATTAACAGAACAGGGAAACGTTTCATCGCAAATCCTATTGAATCTTGGGAGAGAAAATAATAATAATAATAATATTGTAAAAACACGTTTACAACGGCATGCTAACTCCAAGAGCAGACAACTAGGCATAGGATGTTGGAATGTCAGATCTCTCAACAACAAAGTTGATGAGGTAGGGGAGATTTTCAACGAACAGAATCTGCATATCCTGGCCATAACCGAAACCTGGCATGAAAACGGCGAATCTTTTTCAATAAAGAGACTGCGAGCCTTAGGATACGTGGTGCTTGAAGAAGCCCGACCTAAATCAACGATTTCTGGGAATGACAATATCTTTAGCTTAAATCACGGGGGTATCGCGATTTTAGCTCGCCAAGGCTTGCGTTTGACAAAGGTGTCCATAGGTGCGTACCTAACTTTTGAATATCTAGGATGCAGAGTTTCCTCTGCAGGGGCGTCATTCATTTTATGTACACTATACCGGCCGGGTTCAAAACAAATCACCGCGGACTTTTTTATAGAACTGTCCTGTTTTCTTGAGCGGGTTGTAGGACTTTCCGATAATATATTCATAACTGGAGATATCAAGATTCATCTAGAGCGCCTGCAGTCACCCAACACTGTTAAATTTACTGACCTCTTAGAGTGCTTCGGATGCCGTCAATGGGTCAGCGACCCAACTCACGATGCAGGTGGGACTTTGGATATTTTTGTTTCAAAGTCATGCGGCCCGTCCCTGGTAGCAGATAGCGTGGATGTGGGGTTATCAGATCACCGGCTAATTCGCACTGAGATCGATTTTAACCCACCGAAAATCCCTTACGTAACTATCTCATCAAGAGCATGGCGTAGTTTTAACTTTGACGACTTCCTCACAGATCTAAAGGCCTCTCCGCTTTGCACACAAAGCGCTTGGGAAACAGAATCCCCTACCAAACTGGCAGATGATTACAACACCGTACTCTCAACCCTTTTAAATAAATATGCTCCAACTTCTACAAAAACTCGGCGAGTTCGAAAATCAGACGACTGGTTTGATGACGAATGTCGAAATCAGAAGAGAGTAATGCGGAAATTGGAGAGGTCCTACAGAGAGTCAGGGGTTACCTCACGAAACGATTGGATACAGGCTCAAAAAGAGTACACAATCTTAATTCGTTCAAAAAGGTCTGAATATTGGACAAATAGGATTCACTCAGAACGTATAAATCCGCGTCGCCTTTGGAACTCGGTTAAGACAGTTGTTGCCGATGTTCGTGCAGAAAATACAACTGACATCGCTCCGGATATCTTTTCCAAGTTTTTTCTCGAAAAAATTGAGTCCATACGCGCGCTAACAATCGCCGCCCCACCGCCATCTTTTACAAAAAATAATGGCGGAACCTTATCTGCCTTCAAATCTACAACCCTCGAAGAAGTGAGGAAGTTAATACTCGCTTCACCGAACAAACAGTGCGCACTCGATCCTATACCAACATGGTTACTAAAGAAGTGTTGCAACGAATTAGCTCCATTCCTAGTTCAACTCTTTAATAAGTCATTTAACATTGGTGATTTTCCAAAATCACTAAAAGCAGCTGTCGTAACTCCATTATTAAAAAAACCGCAATTGGACGCTGAAGATCTTTCAAATTATCGACCCGTTTCAAATCTTCCATTTATATCTAAAATCTTAGAAAAAATTACTGCTGTACAAATAATAAGTCACTTAAATTTAAATAAATTGTTAACTAAATATCAATCTGCATACAGAAGGTTCCACTCAACGGAAACTGGATTACTACGCGTTTTGTCGGATATAACTCTGGCCATAGAGTCGGGTAAGCTGGCACTTCTTTCAGTCTTAGACATGAGTGCCGCTTTTGATACGATTGACCACGATTTTCTTATCACACGTTTAGAAGAATCCTTTGGTTTAAACGGTGGCGTTAAGAATTGGCTGACATCGTATTTAACCAATCGTTTACAAGCAGTGAAGATAGGGCAAAACCAATCAAAATATGCAACCCTTTCATCTGGAGTACCCCAGGGGTCCGTTCTGGGTCCTCTGCTTTTCATCATTTTCACAAATGATGTAGCTAAAATAATAGAATCGTTCGGTCTTAATCCCACTGCTATGCTGACGACCAGCAAGTTTATTTCTACTGCTTACCAGAAGAAATAGACAGACTAAAAACTCGCATAGCTGAGTGTCTTGAAGCAATAACTCGCTGGATGACCTCAAATAGATTGAAGCTGAATCCGTCAAAAACTGAGTTTCTCTGGACCGCCACAAGCAGACGTCAGCATATTATTGATAACTCCCCAATAAATATTTCGGGAAGTGAAATTACTCCCAAGACGTGTGTTAAATTACTCGGTATCAATCTGGATGCAGACTTTTCCCTTAAAAGTCAAGTAAACAGAACTGTAAGTACAGGGTTCTTTCAATTGAGGCAAATAAAAGCAGTACGGAGAAACCCGCCAATAGAGGCAACTAAACTGCTTGTCAATTCGTACGTTGTGTCACGTCTAGATTATTGCAACAGAATATATGCGAGTCTCCCCAAATACCAAATTAACAAATTGCAATCAGTATTCAACGCTGCAGCAAGACTTATCACCAGCGTTTCTAAATATTCTCACATTTCAGAGCATCTCAAAAATCTCCACTGGCTCAAATGTCCTGAAAGAATCCAGTTCAAGCTCTGCTGGATGGTATTTAAGTCACTTAATGGAATGGCTCCGGCTTACTTATCAGAACTGTGTATTCCCGAAAATACCAACTCACGACAGTCCACCCTTAGGTCAGCAGCGTCATCAGCTATCGGCAGGTTGAAGGAACCAAAGCGCACACCTAATACTAAGTTCGGTGATCGTGCTTTCGGAGTGTCAGGACCTAAAGCTTGGAATGAACTACCGCATGACTTAAGAATTATCAAAGACTCAACAGAATTCAGAAGTAAACTTAAAACACATCTTTTCAGACAATCGTATCCATAAATTCACCTGTAAATTGCTTAGCTAGGCTGGCCGGTTAGTACTTACCTAAAGTCATTAAATAAAATAAAAAATATAATTAAAAATTCACGCATCGGTGCGCAAATGCGTCCACAGCCCGCAACACTGTAAACATCCAAGGTGTAAAATAAAAAAAATAAAAAAAATAAAAATAAAAACGTTAATATTTATTAAAAGCTTCTTACGCCGAGTAAAGTAATTTTATAGATATTTTCGAGTCCTAAAATTCATTTTATGAATACTTTTCAGTCCTAAAAATTAATACCAATACTCCAATAAATACCAACTCTTCTTGTGCCACCGATCATCTAATAAATGTAACATCAATAGAAAAGGAGAAACAAATAACCATGTAAAACTATCATCTCTATAATTAAATTAAATTTTTCTAAAACTGTGTTCATCTGAAGCGACCTGCCAGGTAAGTATGTTTTCTGTATCTGTCTGTACATAATTAGTTAAGAAATATTTGTACAGCGCCCTTGAGGTGATTTTTCACAAAAACGGCGCTATACAAGTCATCCAACTATTATTATTATTATTATCCAACTTTACAAATTTACAAAGATAATATTCTAAACAAAACTGCAGTCCTCAGTCATTTAAAAAAATAGAAGTCTTAAACAAACATTATTTCTTCCAATTCCAAAATGCAAAAAAAAAATAATGGGCCAATTCAATTATATATATCTTGCAGTAAATTATTTTAATTTATTACCACAACAAATCAAAAACATAAATAACAATTTAAAATATTTAACCTTAAAAACACACTGAAAATATATACTGAATAATATAACATATAAATATAACAAAAAAATAACACCCCCATGCAGACAAGCTCAGCTTAATATGGCGGTACATCTAATATAAATATTATTATTTAATTGTAACATACTACTTCTGAAAAATATTTTAACTTTTTTGTAAATGATGTAACCTTCCTTTTTTTAAATATTTATAACTAAATATATATGCAAATATATGGTAAAAAAAAAATATTCAAAAGAAAAAATCATTTAATTAAACACTATTAATGTTAAATTCCGCACTTACCCTGCGAGAGGACGCCAGGATTATGAATTACACACGAAATATGGTGCCTCCAAGTTCATAAAATAATCCTGCTGACAAAAATTAGAGAAGCTAAAACACGTTGTATATGTTACACGTGTACTTTTTTCTAAGTATGAATAAATTACTCTCTGCTAGTACCTACTACGCAAGTACCATTTAATAACGTTCCTTTATAATTAGGCAGGGGGATTTAACTTTTAATATTCAAAGGTTCCTCTATTAATAAAATCGTGCTAACGTCACTTCTGGTAGTTCGGAAGTAAAAAAATAAGACAAAAAGACTTCACACGTTCAGGAAAACTTATTTTTTGATGGGCCCATTTTTTTCGCACATAAAAAAGCCTGGCTCCGCGATCGCAGGATCGTTTTTAAGGCCCCTCTGCTTATAAGACGAAAAATGGCCGCCACCCCTTCTTCCTCTCCCAAATACCCCTCCCCGAAATAAAGCCTGCTGCCGTGTTATGTCACGTGATTAATGGCGGGGACCAATCGTAAGGACAGGGAGTAGTTGTGATACGCGGGCTGATCACGGGGAGCTAGAATCACATCCAAGCAACTAAGTACCATTATACTACAAAATACAGAGATTTGAGGTGATTAAAATCGACAGATTATAAGTCAACTCTAAGTTAATTTTTTAAAAGGTTTTAATACCATTTATTAGGACTTTAGATTCAAAAAATTTAACATGATTACAAAAACATATTTAATACGAATACATAAATGTGGACAAATTCATAAAAAAAAACATATCTGTACAGGCGGCAAAACAAGAACTAACAAACGATTTGATTTTTTTAAATGATTATGCCTGAATTGTATAAAAACCTTTGGAATTTTTTCAGTTACCTTATTTCTGTATTGTGTAGGTACAGAACAAAATGATACATTCTATTTTTCGAATTATATGCAAGACCGCGAGGCGTCTTGCCCTTCGTCTTCTGATCGTGTTTACGAAATAAACTGGAAAGTGCGAATTCGTATGGGTCTTGTGGACCCCAGTGGAGAATCTACAAAATACACACAATAAGGTTTATTGTTTAAAATACAACAGCGGGGAGCTAACGGCCAATGCACAGCCGGGCGTGGCACGGAAACAATACGCCAAATCTTTTAACAACTTCAATCAACTCTAAAAATAGTGATTGACAACCCCTTTTCTGGGTATATGTAATGTACCTTCCGATATGTTGTTTAAATTAATGAGACAATTTTTAGTGTAAGCCAAGTGCTAAAATCGATTTACTGTATTTTTTTTTTTTGGTAAACGGTTGCATGTATTTTTGTCCAAGAATTTATTTTAATAATATGAGAAATTGAGGATCTCATCTTGTTTACACATCCTCCTTGTACTCGTACATTTGATACGTATTACTATTATTGATTCAAAGATGTTCTGCACAGGCCGATTCTACGGAAAGCACTCAGGCCATAGACCTATTAGGTTATCTCCAATGTTTCACCGTATTCCTTTGACAAATGCCAAGTCCATTTTCGAAAGTTCATCAGGTTGTATGACGATGTCTTGTGGATCCACAGCATGGCCAGGCAGAGCCAGCACAATAGATGAATTGTTGTTTGTTAATGCTCGTCAAGTTTCCTACCGCTATTCGTAATATAAAAGAAATATCAATAGAAAAGGAGAAACAAATAACCATGTAAAACAATCATCTCTATAAATAAATTTTTCTAAAACTGTGTTTATCTGAAGCGACCTGCCAGGTAAATATGTTTTTCTGTATCTGTTTGTAAATAATTAGTTAAGAAATTTTTGTACAGCGCCCTTGAGGTGATTTTTCACAAATCATCCAACTATTATTATTATTATCAACTCCTGCATGTCTCACTATCCAGATAGTCACTGGTAGTGTCTAGAACTATAAAAACAATTAATTCAAAATAACCCCACTTTGATAATTCGCCAGTTCAGGGTTACTTGATGTGTCTTTGGGATTCCGCTGAAGCGTAATATTTCTTTTTCAATTTATTTTGGGATTAAGACTATCGAATCATCAAATACATGTCATGTTACCTCTTGGTTTAAGACCGGCTACACGCCATTAAAACCCTTTTAAATTAAAACCGCAAACGACCGTGCGCTGTGTCACTTAATTGAATTGATTTTTGGATTTAAATAACTGATTGCGGAATAATTGTGTTAGCGTGTCCATTCTGCCCGAAATATTTATAAATCTTATATCTTACGAAGGAGACTCGCGTGGGAGTGTTTGTGCCTTAAGACAGCTCCATGGGTGGTTTCATCTCGGTGAAGTTTCACCACGTGAAAAGGTACCCGCAGGTAATATCAGCCAAGAATGGGGTTTGTAGTGAATGCTCCTTTGAAACGCAATAACGATAAGAAAAGCTGTAAGGCAAAAATAAGTGCCTACAGATATATGATACGTTACAGTAGGTACTTACGTGTGGGTGTAACGAATACGAGGACTTTGAACAATTATTGATTTTACATAGGTGAGAAGTCAAAGTAAAGATTGCTAATTAATCTGTACGTGAAATAAAAAGTAATAACAATAAATGAAAATTAACAGGAGGTCGAGTTAAAAAAAATAATCAAAAGTCAAGTGGTGCCTATCTTTCTACCTGTAAATTTGTGTCATATTTCACTCATTAATAATATAAACTTATACAGATATAAAATTAACTCAACTAACGTAGATACTGGATTGCATTCCCTGGGATACTATGATAACATTGCATTATCTTATAATTTCTAGACAAGAAACATGTATTGAATACCACCATGAACTGAAAGGAACCCACCTGTCTTAAAATACGATATATCTTTTCAGTCTATATTTAACATAGTTGTTCCTGGTATAGATGGGATAAACGCCCGCTAGATGGCTTTTTAATTTTGTAAATAATTAGTATGGAGAGTAGGGATATAAGCAATATAATTGCGTACAGAACAGGTACGGTTAATTTAGTAATTTAGTCACTATGGAGGAGCTGTTTACGATGAAATAACCACTGCAATTTACTGCAAATGCTACATCCGCTTATATATAAAGAAATATACCTACTAATTCCGGAAGGTAATAAGAGGCACTACCGGGAGCAGGCCGATATATACCTAAATTATATTGCTCGGAAGATTTGTATTTAAAATAATGTCTTATTTTAAAATAAACCTTTTCTGGTTCCTGATCCTTATTAAAAACGTAATTTCTTCACAATTCACACTTTAAGCACCCCTGAAAGAGTAAATTAAAGCGATTGCAAGAAATTACTCAGAACAAAAAAAAATCTCAGAGCACATTGAAATTGGCCTTAGCACATCCTATTTACAAAGTAAAATATAATCTAAACTGATTTAAAACTCTTCACGGCCAGATCACACAATAATAAAGAAAAAATACATTTGACGAAGGCAATTCGTCAAAAGAACAAGATTAACAACCGCACATTAAAATATGACGAATCGCAGTGAGGGATTTTAAATGTAATCGATCTTAAACTCTGAGAAAAAACCTTACGTTTTAAGGTTAATGTAAGAAATGGAAGAGAATAAGAAGCCTACAATATGAAAGAAATAAGGTTTTATTAAAGGCGACTTTTTGAGTGGGTGGTTGAAAACAACAGTCAAAGACTTATCTTGTCTTAGCATTTTGAGACGCAGACCGCAGATTGTCAACCGAAGTGGTTCCCACGAGATCAACAGCCTGAGTGAATAGGCTCCTAGGCATTTTAACCTAACTACGTCATTACTGTTATCTTAATCCTACCTGGCAATTATTGTCATATTCACACGCGACACTCGATTGAAAATGATTACATCTTCCTTTATACTCTTTCCGTCATTCTCAGAACTGCATTATTAATGGAGTTCTTGTACTAGGGTACATCGTGTGCAAATGTCCTGAGAGAATCCACTTCAAGCTCTGCTGGATGGTATTTAAGTCACTTAACGAAATGGCTCCGGCTTACTTATCAAAACTGTGTATTCTTGAAAATACCAATTCATGGCAGTCCACCCTTAGGTCAGCAGCATCAGCTATCGGGAGGTTGAAGGAACCAAAGCGCACACCTAATACTAAGTTCGGTGATCGTGCTCTCGGAGTATCAGGAACTAAAGTCTGGAATGAACTGCCGCACGACTGAAGAATTATCAAATACTCGACAGAACTCAGAACTCATCTTTTCAGACAATCGCATCCATAAATTGAAGAAATGCACCCGTAAATTGCTTAGTTAGGCTAGCCGGTTGGTGCTTACCTAAAGTCATTAAATAGAAAAAAAATAATTAGAGTTAAGGAACACCTAATAATAATAATAATCGGATGATTTTTATAGCGCCGCTTTTGTGAGAAATCACCTCAGGGGCGCTGTACAAATATTACTTCCTATTCTTATATTATTCTTATATTACGTCTATTCTAGTCCTAAGGTGTTTAAATAATAACAACTATTCTGAATTTGCAAATCATCTTTTAGAAACCAATCATTCGTTTGATATAAATAAAGGTTTAAAAGTTTTACATACAAATACAACCGGTTTACAATTAGATAAATTTGAAATTTTAGAAATAAGAAAAAGTGTTAATAGCTAATTAAATTTAATAAATAATCAAATATTTTTTTTAAATAGCTATCTCTTAAATTTATTTTTATATTAATATTAATAATAATTTTTTTTATTTACTTTTCTAATTTAAATGTATTAATCAATGTTTTATAATTATTTCGTTATTAGCATTTTTGATCTATTACTTACCTACTTTTATTCATTTTTGTTGATGCTCATATTTTGTATATTCTTAAATTATTGTTCTAAAATTTTTTTATCATTTTTCTATACTTGAAATTATTTTTTATTCATTTATTCCTGAAGATGATAGCATTCCTATCGAAACATGTAGAAATATTTATATATTTTAATTAAAGTGGTGTATACAAAGTGTATTTTTAATAATATAATTAATAATGACTCCACAAAGTTATCAATCATTTGAAGAAACTATAAAATAGAAAAAAGTTTAAAAATTCACGCATCGGTGCGCAAATGCGTCCATAGCCTACAACAATGTAAATAACTAAAAGTGTACAAAAAAAAATGTTAATACATATTAAAAGCTTCTTACGCTTTTTAAGGTCATTTTATAAATATTTTTCAGTCCTAAAATTATAAATATTTCAATAAATACCAACTCTTCTTGTGCCACCAATCTTCTAATAAATGTAACATCAATAGAAAAGGAGGATAAAATAGATGTAAAACTATTGTCTATATACTTAAATTTTCTAATAAAACTGTGTTCATCTGAAGCAACCTGCCAGGTAAGTATGTTTTTCTGTATCTTTTTGTACATAATTAGATAAAGAATAGGAAGTAATATTTGTACAGAGGTGAGGTGATTTTTCCCAAAAAAACGGCGCTATGCAAATCATCCAATTATTATTATTATCGCCGTTAAAAATACGTTATTTTCCTATAACGTTCAAATGCTTGGCTAACTATGGTAAAACCGTATTAAAAAATAATAAAAACACATTTTATAGGAAACAAAGACCGGATTGGCAATATAATAATAAAAAAATGCAGTAACATTGTTTTACATGACTCTTTAGTAATAATTATAAGTCAATCGGTTTCGTTAGGACTAATTTTAGCCCTGATTTTAGTCGAATAAAAATCCCGTGTAAATAATGGTGTAAAACATATTTACAGCGTTTAATTTTACACGAAACATTTTCCTTGCGTACTACAACTTAATTCACTTGATTTGGAATTGCATGTTTGTTTTTTAATGAGAGCTATAGGTATTATAATGGGACAGAAATTAAATCATAAAAAAACATGTTTGACATTAAGATCGAGAGATTGGTAGAAAAAAACGTAACATTTGATACGACCGTATGGTATATCGTAAGCCGGCCTGGTAACTAGAGCGTATCAATGACCCTACAATAAGTATATCACAAGAAAGGGAAATTTTATCCGAGATAAGTAAATAGGGAGCACGTTTAGGTTTAGAGAAAGATGTAGGCGATACATTACGTGTTCGCTCTATATTAAAATATGTATGAATAACACGTAAACCTAATGCCAGTACAAGAGCGGCTCGGAGATTCTATCTTTATACGAAACCTGAATAACAAATGGATAACGATTTAGTATAAACGACTTTCGAGACAAATTTTATTCTGGTTTATTTGTTTATATGCCAGGCTGTAGCTGAGGAGGAATCGAGGAAACGGATGCAACTCTGGGCTTGTCTCGCGAGCTGAGTGGATTCATGGCAGGGGCAACACTGGGGCTAATGGCTCACTGTCTTCTGATTGATTCGCGCGTATTCACTTAGACGTATCCATTGTGACTTTGTCGTATAAATGATAGCAATTACGTTCAATAATAATTGTTATTTTTTCTACTCTTTATAAACGCGATAACACTAAGCCAAAGGGAGTAAATTATTATTTGCGTCAAAGTAACGGATAAAGAAGCCTAGGTTGTCTGAGAAATATATGGGAAGATCAAATTAATCAAATATTTTTGGAGGAATGCAGTAAGGAGAGTGTGCAAAGGAAGAGTTGTGTGACGTTTCATCCTCCCTACCCTTGATCAGAAATGGCGTGACAATTGGTTGGTAATACAAAATATGACGAGTTTACGTCAAATCTTCAAACTCAGAAAACATTGGCATGTTAAGGGCATCCCAAAAAGTTTGGTTAATATGTTCAATAATATTTGAGGGTGTTTCTTTATTTCGAAGATACTAATGGGTACCGCCGCTCGTGGAACCATTCATTGGATCTTCCTCTCTTTCATTTCCTTAAAAAGACCCTCCGCATGGCATCCTCGAGAGAAATTATTTTACTCAAGGCCTCCGTGTGAAAAAAATGCGATTTCATAAAAAATATAGACCTCGTTGTGAAGGGGCCATTTCCAACGGTATCACAATGCTGAAGAAGTAACAGATCAAAGAAGTAATTTCCGGCACATCACAGCATTTGATATTGTATTCATTGTTTCAAGCATCCCAATTCTGCTTTAAGATAGTTCAAAATATATTATAAACTATAACTTTCTTGGAGGGGCGTAAACGACCACAATATAATTTAACTCGTTATGCAAGTACTTTAAAATGCACTTTATTTGCACATTATATGGATAGTTGTCAAATAATAGACTACACAGAGCGCACTTACCATTTACTTGCGTATTATTTTTAGATACGAATTCATTAAAAAATAAAAATAAAACATTCGGCAAAATTTTCTATTCATCCAATTGAAACTACCAAAACAAGAATGAAGAAATGTGTACAAAATATTCAGAATGAAAAAAAAACAATATCAAAACATAGCATGCAGAATACTATAAAAAGCATACGGTAAATTCCACAGCTATTTTACGAGATGAAAAAGAACAGTAAATATGAATTCCAGATTCCCTGACATACCTACGGGTTACTATATGGCAGGTACCTACATTCCCACATAACTTCTCAGCAAAAATATATTTACTAGCCTATTGCATTTTTCGGTAGATACGCATTATAGGTATGTTTGGTATTCCTGGTTTCACCGATTCAAACAGAAGCTTTTACAGTTGATTCAAAAATTTGAACCTACCATGCAGTCTCCACTTTAAAAAAATCGTAACATTTGAAATTCAAATAAAGTACCTTTTCTATCTTTGTGAGTGAAAACATAGGTTATGTAAATTGACGTGGGTTAATAAAAACAGCTAAATTGAGCCTTTTTTTCAAAGCATGAATTTATTAAATATTTAAATATAGGATTTATTAAAAGAAAAATCTCTCTAAAAGAGCGAGAGTATTTTTTTTTTCAGAATTCATATATAGATTTTTTTTTTAATAATTATTATTTCGAATAAGGTAGGTAGTTGAAGAAATCGAAAATTATGGAAGTATTCAAAATTGGAGATCAGAATACTCGGGCCATTATACTCGTACTTATTACAATTCTCGACACCAAAAGTAATTATCGAGAGTCTCGAACATTTGTTGGGAATAATTTTCAAGATAGAAGTAATCCCCGCAACCACCAATACCATAATCATGACACTTGAACTTACAAGATCAGAATAATCTCAAGACATTTTTTTTATAGAACCATTTTTTGTAGTAGAAATTTTCGAAAACAACATATATATTTAAATGAGAACGCAATGGTGAATTTGAATATGTTGGAAATTAGAGAAAAAAGGGGGGAATTTCTATGGGTTTCTCTTGAAAATCAACGCCTTCAAATTACCAAGCCCCGCCCAGCGCCACTGTACCAACTGGAGGGTATAATTAAAACAATAGAAACGATTGAATAGTGCATTCAAAGGTAACCTCCATTTTGAAAGGGGGGTAATTAATATTGCAAGAGTGAAGGGCGCATCGAAATTGATATAAAAATGGGTGAAAAAATACCTCGAAACAGTGTTGTAAAAGGATAATCCCAGAAATAGATTGAGAAAGCTTCTCTACATCGCTGCGTGCTTTACATTGTACCTATCAATTTAATTTAAAAACCTAACAGACAAGCTGAGCTGTTCCATTTCACAGTATTACATGTCCGTTTTTAATTTCAATAATGATACAACCGGATTGATTTATTATAATCGTGTCTGAAATTTGCCGGGAACCCGTGTCAAAAGAAATCTCCTATTTTAATTTTTTTAAATGATAATCATCCGTTTTTACCAGTCTTCTTACAGTCATCTCGAGGCTGGTAATATTATAGGTCTGCCAACAGCAGACTGGTATGGCATAACAAAAGCTTACGTTAACTTTTCCTAAGTCAATACAGGTAAGTACGAGAAAGCGGTTAAGAAATATTGAAGTATGTAAATGAAATCGTAATATGATATATAATACATACCCAATATGTATTAGATAAAATAAAATAAAAAACAACAACATCAACAAAAAGTTGCCTGGACTTTAACCTGGATTCTATTGCTATCAATCATTGACGTCAGAATTAATAGACATGCTCAAGTACCATTTCGACGGCTAGAGGCAAAGGTCACGTGACACCCATTTCGGCACCAGCCTAGTTCACTGCCGTTAGCAAATCACACGTATTTATAAAAAGAGTCAAACTAAATACTCGGTTTTTGGAACCAAGCCGAACCTTTTATACTCATTTGCTATTTTACTGATATTGGCGACACGCTTAGCTCACCCCCCTAATTTTGGTTTCTTCCACTTGCGTTTTAGGCCATCTCTGTGTATAATTTGCTCTATGCTATCAGGGCTCTATGCTCTAGCAACGGAGGAAAGCGTCGTATTTCTCTACAACTTTTGTTAATAAAATTGTTTGAACAATTTTCCATGAGAGGTACCAATTTTTTTTTAAGATATCCGGTGCTGAATTATTCTGATTTGGACACTTCACTTACAAAATATACGAGTAGGTAAAATATACCGAAAGAAATGGCCACAATTTTGAATGTTTATTGATATTAATATATAGTTGTCAGAGGTATAGGGTTTGTAACAGTGTACGGAGGCTGCGTGGATGACCCCAATATCCTCTCAGCCAATGATCTCTCAGTCGGAAGCTTTGGTCTTGTCAGTCAAAATTTTAATCGGAGCTCGATTCACTCTTTACGGTCAAATGAAAGTTAAACTCGTTCTGTAAATAAATGTTTGGTTAAGGCTTTATGCGCATTATACGGACGCTGTCAGAAAGAAAATGAAATATGGTCGTTCGTAAAAACTTTATGCCGATGATTAAAAAAAACATTGGTTCAAAAATCAATTAACTCTAATACGTAGGAAGTTTCTTACTTTTAAGAAGAATGATTATTTCCTTTAAGGGAATATTGCAAGCCGTCATAATTATCCATTTTGATGAATCTTATATTTTTTAAGAGATTTTTTAAGGTCTACAAGACACACATATCTCTACCCAAGGACATCATGTCCTTTAAAGAGATTTTTAATGTCTCTAATACACATATACCCATCTAACGACCTCAGACCCACATACAGACGATTTTTTCAGGTATCTAGTACACACTAACTTATCTAAAGACCTTAGACATAAACCTAAAATGAATGACCTGTAAAATTAATAAATATAATTTGAGCTACAAATTGCAGATGAAAAGGCAAAAAAAAATCATTACAGTAATTACAGCAAAACGAAAGGCAAAAGATTTTGAGAATGTGGGTAGCTGGGGAGTCGTCTATGAATTGTGATAATCCAAAACGAAGGCTATGTCTTAAGTTCACCGAAAACCATTCAAAGTAAAATGCCACGTCACTGTACGTGATAGCGTCCGTCACGGGCAATTTGGAATGTTCTGTAATTACGATTTTTGTTCGCCCAACCCCACTATTCCAAGGCTCTAACTACTGCTATTGATTGCACAAGATGGATGATGATGATGACCACGATGATTTCATGTAGACATTACGGACGTACGACGCGATTGTTCTATGAGAAAGTACACGGCGAGTATGCGGTGAAACTGAACACAGTAGGTTACTTATATTCGACTGTCATGGTCAAAATAACTAAGAATATAATGGCAGATATGCAAGTCAGTTAGGAGAATTGATATTACTTCCTAATACAAATTATTTAGCAACAAATATTCCATCAGATCAGTCAGAAAACCTACATTTTTTTTAAAGTTATAAAGCTGTACTAAAAAAACTCAGATAATATGTATTTTACAAAGTGTTTTTAAAGCTGGAAAAATGTCTAGGAAACTTACGATGCAACTTCGGTAATTTTGAGGGAAACTTTTCTCAGAAAATAAATCCAGAGTGGCTATAACTTATATTGTTTTGTAAACAATCGCCACTCCTGGCCACACTGACCCCCAGATTCCAACCTACCCCTTATACCCTTTTTCATACCTTCTCTTCCCCTTTTCCTTAAAAATATCCTCCCTACAGCATCTCCAAAGATGATAAAGGTTGTGAAGGAAATTATTTTTGTAATATTATTAATGTTCAAAAATATTTAACAAATTTGCACATACAAAAGAAACTCACGCTCGCGTATTAAATTTTTTTCACAAAGCCAGTAAACTTCGAACAAATATCAGCAAATGCCAAAATTGTACGAAAACAAATTGAAGCCCAGATTGGCTTTGCTTTGGCGCTTCAGTCTGGCTCTGGTCCAATGCAATTTTTCCAAAGATTCCCAGATGACAAATGGGCGGAACCAATAATAGGAATCCTTTCATACAATTTACCGGAGAAATGAAAAATCAATACAATAATCTCGTCGTGGTGCTTTCTAACTGCAAATGATAACAAGTTTTTGGAAATGCTTGTTGTGAAAAATGTACCGGAAAAGGAAATCTATAAACACATGTGTTACAGCGACTGAGTAGAGATATTAATTTATGCATTTTACGTACATATTATTTCACTTCTTTACGAAATTCAATTAGGCAATACTTTTTTCAATCTGCTCCACAAATATCCGAATGAATGTATCAATATTACGATCACGTAAGTGGCTGACTCTATAAGCCATTGAGCAATGTGCACAATAACCGATATTGATTGTAGATCATACGCTAGAAATTTATTAAACGATTATGTTTTTTTTAAAGATCTATCTTTGGTATGTCGCAAAAAAATAACTAGGTAGTTATCATTAATCAGTCACTCTATTTTTAAGAAATAAAAACAACATTGTGGAGCGTAACATGTGGAGGGTGTACCAAATAATGATTTCAATCTGTAATCAACCACTGTAATTTGAAGAATAAGCAAAATTTGGAATACCAACGTACAACAAAATGAATGCCGTCTCTAATCAACCAACAATTTCTGTTCAAAAAAATACGTCATGGAGCGTTATACTCATTTGAAATTCCAGACAATGTACCTATTCAAAAGCTTTGTGAATTAATAATACAAAGCGTGTTAATTAAGTGATATAAAATTTTCGAAAAATATTTGTGGTGGATTTTAAGCAACACGAAATTACATGAAATAAGATGTCCAAATGTGTGCGCTTGACGGAAACATAAGACAATCTCCGTGGCACATAAAATTTAAGAATTCCAGGGGCTAGAGAAGACAGCCGCCGGTCGGAGACAAACAGCATCGAATAATACTCGGCGGGTACCACTGGTACCAGAGCCAGGGCAGCAGAGATTGCAGGAAGGTCCTTTGACGAGGGATACAAAACGGCGTTTCAATGGGGCGGCAGCGGGACTACATTTAAGTGGCTGCTATTTCGGCAAGGGTTGACAGGGGTCCCTTCGTCGGCAGTCGGTACATTCCGCCATTACCGTCGGGTAATGAGATCGCGAGACGGAAGGACGCGAATTAATATGTGGCAAAGAACGAATTTTAGGTCGCAAAATGACGAATTAATGTAGAATTAATGGTTACTATCAGATACCATCCGAAAATTTTACATACGTACACACTGAAAAATATTTGGTGTCTTCATTTTTTTTTGTTGATAAATTACTGGATATTTTGTAGCTTTGCTCTTTATGAAATTGATGTTGCGAGTTGAGACTTGTTGAGTTAATCTTGAAATTTTTCACCAAAACTATACAAACTTCATGACCCCAAAGCTCACAGACCGATAGTTTTTAATGCATCATGCAACCAGAGATCTGTTTTAAAGCTGTCGCAGTATCTGTGTGATCAAGATATCATTTATTTATTATTCAATGTACAATCTTGACAGGTTAGCTGGGAGAAAATGCTGATAGGTAAAAAGCCCAGCATATTATGACCTCGTATACAAAGAGCAAGAAAAAAAAATCTTTGTAATAGTTTCTGTAAGTTCCAAAAGAAGGAAAGGAGTGGAAGAGACCTATAATAATAGTATCACTCCGATGAAAGACAACCACTCACAATCAAAACATTATTTGAAATTACTTTAGCTATGTTTCGTAACTTTATTTGAACATAATATTAAATAACAACTTCCATCCAAAACCCGCTCCTCTCAACATTTCCTTTAACGACATAATATTCCACAACCATGTCTCAACGTGTCAAAATAGAGTCATTCCAAAAAGTTTCTAATACAACGAAAGCATAAAATTACACCAAAAAACATATTTTTGCTACATCCCTCTGTACTAAACTTGAAACCATTATTGGAAGCAGTCTGCCATTAATACTACTAGATAATACATACGAGACCCAACTAAGTGCACAAAAATCTCCAGATCCGACAGGCGATGTAATGTAAACAGATGTACCGAATTAAGTAGCAGAACGTCTGGAAGATGATGAATTGCTTTTGCCTTGTACACCGTCGTTCTTCGTAAAATTACTGACAAACTTTGGGAAATGTGAAAAAAACTACCTACAGCATAATTGATGTTTCTTTCCCATGCTAATAATTGGCTCAGAATGTCGGAACCGATGGTGAAAAGGGGATGGGATGTGTGATGTAAGTTTCTCGATGTTGGAATATTTATATCATATCGCTGTGAATTAAGGGATGGGTAGATGAATTGCTGTCATGGTATATCAAATGTAACTTTGATAACCGCTATACTTAATGTGTAAAGGGCTGTTTAAAAATAATTAAATACTTCATAGTAAATATATTATATTTTAACCAGCAAACCATCTTTTGTTGGAAAATTCCACAGGTTAGGAGTTTGAATTACGGCTAAAATTTTCAACAATTGCAGAAGTATGAAATTTTGTTAAAATAAACTTGAAATAATATTTCAATATTTTTCATTAGGTAAAATAAGCATTAATTAATCAAACAGTTTTAAGTCGTTATTTATTTCAAAGCTTCATAGCTAATAGGTATAAACGTGTACACTAAAAAAAATAAGCTGAGCTGGAAGATCCAGAAATATGTGCACAATTTCATAACACTAAAGCTCAGCGTTGGAGAGCTTTTGATGGAGAAAATAATGCAAATAATGAACAATGTTTCCATCCTAGTGCTGCATCTTTTTGATCATACTGTACAGTTTAATCAAACTTCGAAACATGGGATCCCATGACGAATTAGAATACGAAAAGGACACCGAGGATAATTGCCCCAGGCACAAAGGAACTATTAAAAAGAGATTTGAAAAGGCGTTGCTGCAGCTATTAATCAAATATTATGAAGGGAGACACCGACTTGTTTCGCATTCGATATAAACAGGTAGGTTTGATTTAACCCGCTCCTCTTTAATTGGCTTCCGTGAAGTTCACACGGAGTTATTTATGATGTCAAAGAGGATAGAGGAATTACGATTACAAAAGAGGAAAAGTTATCTAAATACGTTATGATATACTCATATATTGTTACTCTAAGGGCATATCACAGATCCCCTTAAGGTAAGTGGTACACAACCCGCGGTCCGCTAGTCTATTCCGTGCGACCCGCGGGCCTTTTCGTATGGCCCTCTTGGCTAAAGAAAAAGTCAATAAGTTTGCGGAAATTCTGGTGAAAAAAAAGTAATGCCGCACTTTCAACAATAGTTGAGGTACAGGAATTGTTGAATAAAAAAAGGTTTGGTAAATAGACATTGAGTAGCAATGGAATATAATCTGAATCATCTATAAACAAAACATTGAGAATTTTATTGTAAGGGAAACTTCTTACACCATTTTTTTTAATAAGATCTCGCCTCATGCCCCAACCTTCCTCTTCCTCTTCTCCTTCCCCTCCCCAATACCTTCAGCCTCACAACATTCCCCAATTGGTAATGTCATAGTCTCACTGGCTCCAGACGGTTGGGAGCAGTTGGGACTCTTGTGAGGTATTCATATAAAAAAAAAAAAATGCTCTACGACCTTCGAAGTGCTTCGACCTTAAATTAAGATAATATTCCAGTTTTTTTTTTAGTTCTACTCTATCTCCATCAATATCTTATGGAGATTTAGTCACGCCCATATTACGCCTTTATAGAAATAGAAAGCAAAAAACTGTACAAACTGTAAAAGATTAAGAATTAAGAATCGGATCATATGTATCAACTAAATCAGGCAATCCATTATATGATCTACGGATACGCGACGAAAAATGGAAAACAATTGATAACCTACAAGGAAACCAATAGGAACTGAAAAATCACGCGTGTACCTATCTACCGGACCATCTAACTGTCTTGTAACTTGAGTAGGTATATATGATTGTTGTACAAAATTATCAATTTCATCTTTTTAAAAGCGGAAAAATAAAATTTGTTAATTAATTCAATTTTTTAATTTAATGTGTACCGAATTTAATATTGTTATTATTAAGTTCTGAAAGTATTTTTAGTTTTTATGATTGTGACAGCTTGACATATAGAAAGAAAGGGTCATAGATTAAATTTATTTGAATAATTAGAAATTAACAAACGAACGAATGATCCTAATATAACATTAATTAATAAAGTGAGGAAAATTTAATATTCACCGCTTCTCAGTATGTTAACATTATCAAAACAATATAATACATTTAAATAAATCAATTAAGAAAACATTATCACTTAAATACGAGGATACACATTATAGATGTAAAAACCTCAAAAATAGAGAATTTTAATTATTTTCTAAGTAAATCGGTTTTACCGATAAAAAATTATTATTTTTAAAAACCCGTCCAAATTAGAATGGGAGTGAATAAAATCTTATAAATAAGTCGTTACAATGTGGATTAACCGCAGTTTGAAAATGGCCTTGAACGCCGAAACAGTAATAAAAACTAAAAATACTTGCAGAACTTAATAATAACATTATTAAATTTGATTTACATTAAATTTTCAAAAAATTAAATGGAGTTCTACGGATTAAACAAAAAAACATAATTTGTTTTATTACACATTTTTTTCAAGGTTTAAAATAAATCAAATTTAATTATGTTATTTTTAAGTTCTGTGGGCAAATTTTGTTTTATTATTATTGTGACAGCTGTTACGGCGTTAAAAGCCACTATCAAACTCTCAGGCTTTGAACGCCGAAACACCTGTCACAATAATAACAAAACTAAAATACCCGCACAACTTAATAATGACATTGTTAAATTAAAATTATTTAAAAAGATAAATGGAGATGTACGAATTTAACGTTAAATATATGACAATAAATAAGAATAAACGAGAAACATATAAGTAATAATTACGATTTGAAATATCCAAATCAAGAAAATATTTCAATAGTCCAAGAAGTTCCTCGTAAATTTGTAATGTTCGATTTTCTATTATTTACATGTTTTTTTCATATAATTAAAACAAGCACTTTGTTTTAAACCAAATTATTTTAAAATTAACACCAACCGGTTTCGCTTATCTCAAGCTTCATCAGGGTGAAATTTAAAACTCACGATGAAGCTTGAGATAAGCGAAACAGATTGATGTTAATTTTAAAATAAATTAGTAGTTTAAAACAGAGTGTTTGTTTTATTTAATAAATATGACAGACCGCAGTGATTGCTTTCTACGAAAATATAATTAAAAGCTTAGAATCGTGTATTTTTAGCTGAGATCACAAATTAATGGTTATGTTTGTAATACGATGTTGGCTTATCAGAATATTTACTCAATTAACTAAACAAAAATATTTGGCTGTCTGAAAAGTTGGCTGGATTAGATTGAAAGCGGTTTATTTTACGATGGTTAAGTTACGAAGTTTATAAAATTGAATGTACAGAAAATATATCTTGGTATTAGCTCAGTTATAAATTATAGCGGCGCTCTTCCAATAAGCCATCCGAAAGATTTAAGAGTTCCGTGCACACTGAGCCGTTACCTATGGATACTGGGTAGGTACTTCCATTGCTCTTAAGTCCACAAGAAACATTAGTACATAACTCAGGAACTTATTGTCGGAATAAGCCGTTTATGTCCAGAGTATGTGAATCGGGGAATCACTAGTGGCATTAATACAGATAATGTATTGCACAGAAAATATTAAACCCGTTGGATGTTATTATTTAAATGTCTTGAATACTTACCTTTTTAATTGTGGATAAAATACGAATAATATATATATTTTTTGAAATATTTCTTTTTTTTTAATGTTACATAAAATGTTGTGATAAAATCCCGTTGAACTAATTGATTGTGTCTTTTCGATAACATGTTTCATTCTAAGAGTTGTTAATATTATCCTTTGATGATTAAAAATATATTAAATTTTTAATTATTAATTATTTTTATTTAGATTCAAGAACCTCATCGTAATATTTAATCATTGAAGAAAATAATATTAACATAACCTAAATGAAAGATGAAACCGGACAAAATGACAGAAACTAAAAATATTTCAGTCGCATCTGGGACTGAAATATTTTTAGTTTCTGTCATTTTGTCCGGTTTCATCTTTCATTTAGGTTATGTTAATATTATTTTCTTCAATGATTAAAAATATATTACTTTATATATAATTATAAGCTTCAATAAGTTATTGCAAATAAACCATTAGTACAAAAATCTTTTCCACGTAACCATTTTGTCAGCAAACGCCTCCTTCTGATTTTTAGTTCACATTTTTCTATTGAACTTGGTGACGTGTTAATTTTACGTGATGCAGTATTCTAAGGTTCTTTGACCGTATTTATTTAAGTATCTGGGAATTTCAAGTCCATTGTTTGCAGTTAGTCTTGTGTTATAAGAGCATGTATATAAATCTTGTTATACGATGTATACGATCTTGTTATATAAAGATTGGGATGTATGCTGGCTCACAATTAATCCACAATATAGCACGAACAGATAATAAGTTTGCATAGTAGTGATTGAGGCGCGTTTCATGTCTTTGTTTATATTTCGCTTTGTTTAAGAGAAATTTGACCACGGAATATTAAAAATCTTGAACTAAATCGATATTTGTTTTTCTTGAATGTCCCCGTGTTGTTATTCCATATCTTATAAATGATTCCGCCAATCACATATATACAATTTTTTGGGTGTTTCGTGGATGATTTTTTTTAATTTGTAAAGTCTATTCATTATAGTTCTATGCCGAGTGGAAACATTTTTGATATGAATAACCCTTTTAAAATTACAGCCAATTACTCTAAGCCCAAATAAACACATTCTGAAACAAGTTTAATATGTTCATATGAGCACGGCGGTATTACAGAATTGTGGATGCAATTAAAATCATGAGATACAATTTTAGGGGTTATGGTGATATTGGCACGAGGAGATCTGATGTGAATACGTTTGTTTTTTGGTATTGATTATTAATCTTACATCATACGACCACTTTTCAAGAGCGACAAAGTCTTCTTGTAATAAAATTCTAGCCATTAATAAATCTATATTTCACATGAGAAAAATCAATTTCATTGCCGTAACATATATAATATACAAAGTTGGGTTCAGTGCGGACCCTTGTAGTACGTCTGCGAAAATGTTTTTTGTTGTTGCTATAATGGTCAAAAACATTTACACATATCTTTCTATTTTCAAAATAATTAATAATTCATTTGTTCATGATTCTGTAGTCTGTATTACCTTGATTTTTCCATTGTTCACTTGTCGTTTTTTGAGTTTTGTAAAGAGCGTTTCTTAGCAGGGTACTCACCTGAAAAAAAAAGTAAATGTAAGATACGTGCTCAAATAAATAACATACATGAGTGATATCAAATCAACGTGGAAAACTTCTCAAGGTAAATTTAGGCTACCGGTCGCCGTATGTACTAATGTATGCACGTGTATTGGAATTCAAATAAATAGAATTTTGAAATACTAAATCAACATAGGAAAATGCATCGCAACTGCGGGTAAATATTTAAATACTCTTGAAGGCACACCTCAACTCGATCCGAATTTATGCAAACCGATTTGAGGAGGGGAAGTGGTCGCACAGACGCTGTGCAGTGTGCGGTGCGGTGTGCATCGGCTGCTTTATATTGATATGCAACGGATACGGTCGGATATTGAATGAAATAAAATAGGATGCCATCATCAGAAGGACGCCTCTGCTTGCAGCGGAAGAGCACTTCGATTCATCTTACAAATTTATTCTATTTCGGAAAGCCAGCATTAAATAATAATCCTTAAAGCGAGTCAGAATAAGATTCACTTTCCCAGGAATGCAGGATACGCTATCGGTTTAGAGTGTAATGGCAAGCAGTCGCGAAAAGCAATAAAAAATACCCCGTGCGCTTTCGCTCGTACAAAAATATGCCCGTGTAAAAAGCTTTCAATCTGTACATGTAAAAATCTCGCGAGTCGGCGTGGATTTCGTGTGAGCAAACAGAACGGATGGAAGTGAATTCGGAACGGGGGAAATGTAAATGAAAATCTTTGTCATAATAGATTTTGTATTTCCCGCAGCCAGCGGTGTGTTTGCACCTGATTTCTTTTAAAAACTCCACCGGCGGATTTGTGGCTTTTGCCGTAATGAAATGAAAGCCGCCGAATTATTCCGGCTGGATTGATAGGCGATTATAGGAGGAATCGAACGGAATGATTGCCTCGACTGAATTTTAATTCGGAAAAAATGCTCCGGAGGACAAAAGGATACTGAAAGTAATATATTTCAGAATTCGACAGAAATTGACAGGCTTTATTTCAATTGATTCCCTACAATAATGGACGACTTCTTTATTGAGAAGTTAAAAAAAAATGCTTTCTTAAAAAGTTCGGTTGAAATTTACAAAAAATATTTAATAATGAACAGTATTACAGTGAACATTTTTCTGGCGTTTTTATTTACGGGGATAATATTCTCGAGCAGTCGGGGTATAAATATTTAAAAATATCCCGACACTCCATGACCTTTGAGAGCTTTACTAAGAAGCAAACAATAAATAAATTTCTTAGATACGTGCAGATGTAACACTCGCATTTTCCTTCCTTTGCGATAAGGGGCATCGCGAAACACAACAAAACCATTTCCCGTATAATGTATGAGTACGCGAGTAGAGAGAGTATTTTACTCGCGAATTTTTACGACAAAATGGGTGAACGTTGTGTTGATGATTTTGTTGTAAACAAGTCTTTGGAATATTATATACCTACATAATATATAAAATTAAATTTTATACCAAAAATTTATAAAATTGAATTATTTCTTATAATTTTGTGATCCCTATTGCAGAGCGGTATGCTACTTGACTTCGGAATTGAATGTCACGGGTACGCAACCCGGCGTGGGCATTTTTTATTTATTTTATGGGAATGAGTTATTTTAGATTATTGTTATAACATTATAGCATAATAGTTGCACATTGTTCTAAAGTGGAAAATATTTTCAGTATCGCCCTGGTGACAGAACATTTCGATGTTGCTTTAATATGAATCTAGCTATGTTAGGTGGCCAGATTTCGCGATTCTTCCTCTTCTCATTTCATTTTCCACCCTTCTTCATAACAACATTTTCCTAATGGGAATGCTATAGATCCACTCCTTGAAGTAAGAAAATTTTAGCGTAATAATATTGCATTAAAAATAAAAAAAAGTAACAAATTCTCCCTTACAAATCTTTATAGAATTTTTCGCATAATTGTGTGAAAGACAGCGTTAACAAATCAGAATCCTTTCTGAAGGTTACCGCAATCACAAAGCAAAGCATTCGCCACCCACTTGGGAAACCCCCTTCGTGTACACAACGGGTGATGGCAAACATCACTTTGCCACTGTTGCATCAATATTTGCATCGCGCAGATCACCCCCCCCCTATTCCCACCCACACCCACTCCAACTACCACAACCCCCAAGTATCTATCCCACGTTTTTTTACCCCCTTGTCAATATGAAAAATATTTATGGCCGTCTTGTGTTTTGCGCAGTCGAAGGAATGGAAATTAAATTTACCGTCTGCAGAGCTCGCAGACACGGAAAGGAAATATGGTATTGGGTTGCACTCCAATATTTATGAACGATTGTCTAGTACGAATAGTGGGACGTAGGAAAGCTTTGCGGAGCACGTGAATGTTACGGAACTAGGGGAGCGATGACGATTTTTTTTGAAAAATTAATGCAAATAGTGAATATCTATTAAGCGCGTATATTTTGATGATAGATAAGAATTGGGTGTTTTTACTAGAATAAAACAAAATTCTGATTTTGTGATATTCACAGCAACAAAACTCTGGAACGATGAGGTCTGAGGTATCATGAAAATTGCACAACGAAACATTAGCCGACAATCTACAATGAGCACTATTCTGGGTAATGTAACCAAAACCTCATTAGATGTTTATCTGGGACAGCAAAAACCGTTGAATGGAAAGCTCCAGCGTAATAATGAAAAGGTAAGACAATGCCATATTATTAAAAACTTCAAGTGTTAAAAGTATGACGAAGTCTGATAATGAGTAATTATTATCCCACTATAAGCATTTAAAAAAAGTTTAACTTACTAGGATTATTATGAAATCTTAGCGAGGCAGTTCATTCATTACTTTATTTTTAAATCATAATTCACCGAGCATTGTAAATATCTGACCAGATTTATTATTCCCTCTCGAAAACAAACTGAACTTTGAACATAATAAAAATATCTGTTCAATGAAAGTCATAAAAATTATTACCGTCCGATTGACACCAGGTTATGGCCGGCAAGAGTTATTGCGAGTTTGGTGATTTTAACAACAACTGCCGGTAATTTATTACGTCTGCCCAGTGAAATATGAATCAATCCATATCAAATTTTGATACAGATTTCATCTTAATGTGGGCCTAGCAGTTGGCGTTCGACATTTGAGCTGCAACAAAAATACCCGTTACTTCCTTCATATTTTTACAGCCCGCATAAATCTTTTTTGAAAATATCATCTTGGGAAAAATATTTTCGCGCAATAAGTTCATTTTCAATAATAATACAAAAGGTAGGTACATAATATCAATGGCCTATTTCTATTGTTAGGCATAAATTTAAATGTCTTCTTACAACACTGACAAAAAGGCCTATTTTAAAATATTGAATATGCAGTTATGTGCTTTCACTCATAAACTAGACAATATTTGAGTTGTTTCTTCCGTTGAAAAGGTAAAGAGCACAACAATAGCGATTAATAATAATGAATTACTCATTAAGAAATTGAATTACAAACTCAAAGTCGGCATTGTTGACTTTTCTCTTTGTGAAAATAGGGCATAATGTGTATCATATTGAATAAGTTTTTTGAAAATTTATGAGCCTTGATAAAAAGTAATCAAAAATCTATCTATTTTTAAAATATCTAAGTACCCAAATATTAAAAAGCTTCAACTTTTACTACCTGATTTTGCCCTAAAACCCACATACTTTTATGGAAATATTTTTCTTATTGAATTGCTCTAAAACGAATAATAAATTTGATGTCTGTCTTATTTTTTGAGGGGCAAACGTAAATTTTAAAGCTCATAGCTCGAGGGGGAAATTTCACGACGCCAGAGTAAGCAATCGATTTTTCTTTGTTGGTGTTTTATAAAGATGGAGTGGCATTTCTGATTGATAATAGAGCACACTTGATAACGTGTAGAAAGAAACGGGTCCTTCTCAGAATTTATTCGTAACAGGTAGCTTTTACGTCAGATTTCCCGTAAAGCAGGCATGTAAAATTTGTGTACAAGGCACGAAACGTCCAAACATACCCACTATCAAAACTAATTAATTGTTGCTAATAATTCTGCGAGCTAAGCGCTAAAATGTATGTGTGAATGAATATCTTGGCTATTGTAAATTTGCATAAACCGTGTTGAAACGGGAGATACGGTGTTCGCTGTGTATTGTTGTTTCTGAGTTTTGCACGTGTGTCACTGAAACAATTTGTTTATCACCCGCTTATGGAAGCACACACGTGTCCAATGTACACAACTCGTAGAGAACTGAGACAGAATTAGCATAACACGATTTACTGTCATAATATTAAACAAAAACAATGCGTCAACAAATTTTGATTTTAGTTAATGCACATTTCAGAAGATAGTTTTTATATGAAATTTGATTAAACTGATCCCCAGATAGAGTTCTGATTATCCGGAGGTAGCGAAGAGGTAAACTTAGGTTACGAAGTACCTGGATATTCATATCTGGTTATTAAATAAAGCTGAAGCTTTTCCAAGCTATAATCCGAACCTGAATTATGGACTTATAACCTACTGATAGATTCTTCTACTCTGTAACGAGCTTCAAATGCAATACTCATTAAATGATTAAGAATTTTTTTCTCTAAATCAGTATTTAAATTTCAACATTTTTGCCTTTTTATACAGGAAAGACTTCTGGAAATTTTCATTCCAGAGTTATCATCTAAGGTGTTTGTGATTTGGAAACAAATCATTCTTTAGATATAAATAAAGGTAAAATATTTTTCATACAAATTCAACTGGTTTACAAAAAGATAAGTTTTAAATTGTGTTATTGGGCAATTAAATATTATTAAAATTAAAATAATCACCTCTTAAAAAAAAATCACATTAAAACCTATATTTAGAATAATTATTTTTATTTATGATACTAAGGCTTTTCTGTGATTTTGTTTAAATTTTTAGTTTTTAAAATAAATATAATAATTAGTATTTTATAAAAATAACGTTTATTTTAAATAATTATTTTTACATTATTATTGAATTATTTACCTCCTCTCATCACTTTTTCTTAATTCTTTTATGACATTATTTTTCATAATTGTACCATTGCCTTCGAAACTTATTTATTTATCTAATAGTGGTTTAAACAATATAATTGAAAATGATGCAAAAAACTGCCTTTAATTAAAGAATCTATATACTCATTATTTAATTTCAATTCTACACGTGACATGACTCTTATAACCCGCGAATGTATGGTGAGAGCCAAGAAGTATACTGCTCTGCCACCGTAGGTGGGTGGAAGTTGACAACAAACTTCCCAGAAATGATTACTTTATTGAAAAATGTAGTTTAAAACTACAAAGTGATTGCTTTTTATACAAATATAATATAATTCTACTATCTCGACATTCTCACCTTATTACAATAATGAAAATTTATAGTTATTATTATTATTGCTATAACACGGCCCAAGCTAGCGTAGCAAGTAGGGAACAACTTTATCAATTAATTCTTTAATATAACATTATTTGTTAAACTTACTAATGTCAAAACTATAATGTACACAATATCAAAAATGAAAAAAAAGAACGGCAAAGTTCTATGACAAAGGTATTCACTAATTCCTACGAATTTCGATACTTTTTTGATAGACTTTGAATCCAGATCCAACTAAAATCCAGGCTGGAGTTTTAAGATTATTAGTTTTGACTAAATATTTTAAGAGTGAACCCACAAAATGTACAGAGAAGTTGGTGTAAATTAATTATTTCTCAATGTGGCTTCTCCGTGCTAAGGCAGATGGCGGCACTGAGAGAAACGTAGGAATTCTACGTAGGCAATGTTAAATATTAATAACACACACTTCTCTTGACGCATACGTATTAAATACAATGTGGGAAACAGTTACGAGTCAAGCACGGGTTCCTCAAAGCAAATCCCACAAATACATCACGAGGAAGAGTTGAGAAGTATCACGTTTACAGAATATTGCTTCTTGATTGAAATGAGGAAAATAAATTAATATGCCACTTTGAATATTATGACTAGCTACAAACGAAATAAGAATATATTTATGATTTTTTTTTAAACAGCACTTACTGAAGACAGAACACTTTTGTGTATGATTGCAATCATCACATCAAATGCACTAGAAAAGGCGTGCTTTAAGATTAGAATCTCTGGATCTCCACCCGGTTACCAGCTCTTACCACTGAGCTAGCTTGGTAATCGAGCGGTGATTTAATCCCTAAATCGTTACTAAGTGGTGTCGGGGAAATTCTTCCCACTTTCTAGAAGACTGGACCACTTATTTGAATGACAAGCCTTCAACTATTACCTTTATATTTTTCTAATACATATGATTTGATGAATATTTATATTATTACAGTATTTAACATCAAGATAAAGTACATATGTTTTTTAAAAGTCGTACCTACTTGAAAATTCTTAATATAAATGTAAGATTCTATTACGAAAAGTGTTCATGTGCTTGAACTCGTTACTATGACCTAATGAAAGTTGAATAGAGTTCATTTCCTATGCTGTCTTGGCGAAATAAATTCTTAGTGAACATTGGAAAATACATTGAAGTATTTATTTATTCATGTTACGTGGCCACAGTGGCAGGGTAGATACCCAGATACCAGCACGCTAGCCGCTGACCGCATGATGAGTGAATGTGAATATGGTATATTAATTTTAATTGTTTGTTGGTAATGGCGTTCCTTGTGATTTCGTGACTCGGACTGGAAGCAAATTGTCGGTATGCCTTTGGAAATGGAATTTATTGCAAGACCATAATTTTATGAAAATGGTAATATTTACCCAACTAGGTAATTGTAATAAACACGACACAATTATATTCAAAATATGTATTTCGGTGATGTTTGAGAATAACCTGATAAGTGCAAAACGGTATGTAATATATTTTGACAACTTATGACTAAACAAACCATTACGATTGTTAACATATCGCTGGTCCAGTCAACTACAACAAGTCTGAAAAACCATAAATTACAATACGGATATCAAATTATTCGCCAAAGGGAGCTCTTGCCAATTTTAAACAGAAACAAAAACAATTAAAATATGTTTGACTCCTTAAGAGCCGGAAAACCAGTTTGATTATCTTTAAATATTCGTTGTAAGAACGCTAGTTAATGGCACGGTTGTGTCGAAACCGGTAGCGAATTTATTAAACCAAAAATAGCAAAAGTACATGTTAAATTAAAACTTCCAAACAAAAAAATTTAATATTCGAATGTACTCAGTTTTATACAAATCTATTTCGATTTTTTCTATGTATTTGTTGGGCCATCAATTTAATCACATGATCATGGTGTTCAGGGTGATTACAAATTAAATACAGATATCAGGATTTTATTAATCGACAATAAATGAAACAGTAACCCTATTTTTCCAACCACAAATGCAGTTTGCAATCAGGTTATTCTCAAACACCATCGATTTGCACAACGGAAAAACCGCGGAACAATTAAAATAATTCGAACCATCCACCTATGTACTACATTCCCATGAGTGAGGGATATTATGTTACGACACGAGTTTCGAGAAATGTGTGGTACATTGTAACTCATGGCCACTGCAAAATCGTTTTACAAAATCGTTTTAGAACAATTTTCAAATATTTGATGTACGAAAAAATCATGTTTGCAGACAATTAAACAGACCCGCGCTATTCAAAAAATAATCTTTGGCAAATCCGCGGAGCTTTGGAGTCAGTAGGTATTTCAATTCACATTCTAATTCTAGTTTATTCTTTAAACAGAGTTGGTTTTGGGTTTAAGCTTTGGGATTTTGAAAGCTCCATTTGTTTGCATGAATGATGAAAAATAAATATTTCGTTATAATGAAGTGCGTGGGAGGCAAAGGAGAAGAAACGAGAAAGAAGAGGGCGAAGAGTGGGGGAAGTTTTCCGTGCTATGACTGGGACTTGATAGACCATTAGAATTAATAGGAAGTTCAAAAAAATAATCTAAAAAATAAAATAAAATAGTAATTCTTATAGGAGTTTATTTTAGAACGAAGACTTCGAAGATCGCCTTTGAGTTTAAACAAAGTTGTAATCTTTCAAAGCGAAATGATTTACCTCTGTAAAATTAAATACAGCATTCCTCAAATACGTTTCCTGATAATGTCATCTTTAAATGACTATTCTAAAGAAACCGAGATCTTCAGGTATAAAAATTGAAAAGATGTACCTATCTATACGAACAATTTCTTTTAAAGAATAATTCCGACATTTCAGACGTAATAACTGAGTTTGGTGGAAACCGCTGTCTTTACTTCAAAATTATTTAATAATAATAATAATAATAATTGGATTACTTGTATAGCGCCGTTTTTGTGAAAAATCACCTCAAGGGCGCTGTACAAATCTTAATTCCTATTCTTTATCTCATTATGCACAAACAGATACAGAAAAAAACATACTTACCTGGCAGGTCGCTTCACATGAACACAGTTTTATTAGAAAACTAAAGTATAGAGATGCTATTTTTATAGTTGCTATTTTATCCTCCTTTTCTATTTTTCTATTGATGTTACATTTATTAGAAGATTGGTGGCACAAGAAGAGTTAGCATTTATTTGAAATACTTTTAATTTTTAGGACTGGAAAATGTTTATAAAATGACCTTAAAAAGCGTAGGAAGCTTCTAATGGATATTACCATTTTTTTATTTATTTTTTACACTTTTAGTTATTTACACCGATGCGCGAATTTTTTAAACTTTTTAAATTGGTGTTATATGTTGTGTTTTGCTATGCATATCAGAAAAAAATGTATAAAATAAACATGTATTACGTATATATATATAGTTTACTGTTTTTTTATTCGCACCTTGTGAACGGGAAAAACGTGAAAAATTAATTCCATTCTTAAAAATGTCACCTTTACACATATTGTAACTAAATCTAAACGATCGGTGACAAAAGATTTATTAACCGTCCGAATATTTAAAACAACGTCAAATTGCTATTTTATGTCAGTTATTTTCTGTGCTTTTATTACGTGGATGGACAATGTTATAAAATATACTAGCATTAATAATATATATATATTTAGTACAATAGCGGACCAATCATAAATAACCTTCCCACGCGTCGGTCTTCCTATTAAAATGCATATGAGATTTCAGAGATATCGTATCACAATTCATTGTTTCCTCGGCTAATCTGACGGCTGTAATAAATTATTATAGTTCCTCTTGCATTTCAAATTTAAAACACTGTTTTCTTCTTACTTAAGTTTTAACGTATCTTTAAAACAGTTGAACACATTATAATAAAATAAAAATACCAACAAATAAGTCACACAATAATTGTCTGAAAATGCTTAAAAATGAAAACAATTTTTCAAAGTAAAATTTAATATTGGTACTAGGTTATTACTTCTATGCGTGCGAGAATTTTCATTCTTCCATGTAATTATTAAACTGGCATACCAATATTGCACGTTGGAATCTGATAATAAAAAAAAACAAAGTTAGCAAAAATTAATTACATACAACATTGAATAACATATTTACTAACTTATTTAAACAATTTAAAACATTTTTCCACTTTCTATTTTGGACTCTATCGATTTAAGCCTATCACGGCCATCATCAGAATGGAATAATTTTTCCTTAAACTATGGTATATAAACAATTTTTGGGGTATCGGGGGTGGGACACAATGTTTTGTAAGTAAATTTTTATTAATCGGGTTTAAGACATTTTGAATTTATTAATATTATAACTGTATATACCTATACAGGTTTAAAAAATATTGCTTATTAGATTGTTAGATTGAATTTTTACTAATATGATTTAATAATCCGTTTATATTATGAAAGGTTGGCGGAAATTGAGTTTATTATGACTTAACTAACGGGTTTTCCCATTTTAGTTGCCTTCTCCTGCTTCACAACTGAATTTCCAATTATTTGGTTTTTACCAGCATTAAAGCATATTTAAAAGGGTTTAATTGGTTTATTTTTAATTTATTTATTTACTATGAATTTGGGGAATACCTAAAATACAAGTCTAATAGATGAAAGGCATTATCGAATGGCCGTCGCCCAGTGGCAGGGTGCGCCCCTACCTTAGAGTAATAATATACCTAGAGACCTTTCTAATCTTCCCCAAAAATAATACAAACAGTTGACATAGTCGCAAAATATGACCCTCTCTTTATGCTCGGTTCTATAAACATATGAGAAAGAGAGACAAACAATTTTTGTTCAAAACATTCATTTGTGGGAGGGTGTTAGTCGATGAAGCCAATTTCTTTGAACGCACGAACTTCACTTGCTATCACAAAAAGCTATGGCTATATGTGCAGTGATCGGGTGCTTCAACTGAAGTACTAAAGGACCAAAAAAAAAACAGTTTTCACAGGTATTTATCAAGAAATTCGTTTTTTTCACTTTGATCTCAACTATTTAATAATCTACTGTATAAAAGAACTCGATTTAAATATTTAAACAACCCTTGCACTATTTGTATTATTGTAATAAACATCCGTTTTAATTGAGTTTTAATGCATTTTCAATATATTACATTTACAATAATTTTGCGTAATTATGAGAATACAAATTACCAATTTCATTTGGGCATCTCAAAGTAGCTTTGTCTCTTTCGCTCTCATGTTAGCATTGCTAAATGTTGGTAAACAGATGGTGACAAAATGTGTTTTGTGAATTCCTTGTATTTCCACCATGAAAAAATCAGGGCTGTGCTAAAGTTGGGTTGTTTTTATATATGTAACTATTTATAGATTTCCAAAGGATGAAGCAAGACTTCAAAAATGGATCCATGCAACGATAAGAGTACATTGGATTCCAAAATACCACAGTACAATCTGCTCAGCTCATTTTTTAATTGAGAACTTCGACACATCGCTTCCAAAGGTCTGGATTTCGCGGTGCCTCTATGTAATTCAATAGAACCCTTGGCTATAGAAAAGGTATTTATGAATTTAAGGTATAAACTTTATTTATCTTTAATATATTCATTATTATTTATTTTTGTAATCTGTGCCAAAACTAATAAAGGTAATATTTTCAGATAATTCCAAAGTCCTCAAATGGAACCTAACCGCCTTTGTCAGAACAGGCGGAGAACAGAACAAAATGGAGAATTTCCCTCAAGCCACCGTAGTACAAGTGCTAAATATGTTTCATTTATTTATATTTTTTTATATTCTATTTCCACATCATGTAATTTGTTTAGATGTATTCTTTTATATGGCAGACAGAGAATTGCATTCACCGCTTTGTTCAGCTGAAATAAACACATTAATGTTATTATTATTATTATTAATGTATTATCTTAGTTACGAATATAAATGACTCTTTATACCACATTTACTATAGCTATATATATACGTTGCTTTTCCTTAATCACACTGTAATGTACCTATTACAATATATACACATATACCATAAATTATATTACTTAACCATTAATAACTAATGTACACTCATCTTCCATCCACAATTGCTTCTAATGGAAGAGTAGTATAAAATCTGTAAAATAAAACAATGTAACAAAAAGTTAAATTAATAAATATATCTAAAATAAAAGTTTTATTTCAAGTATTGTATATTGTATCCAAACTACATATTATCGTGCACGGTCATTAGATTATAACATATTGGCTTCAAAGTACATTGTAAAGGTATGTAGGAAGGAACTAACTATGATTTAATTGTATGTTTGATTGGCAAGATTATACAACCCATTCATTTATCAATTTAAATTGAGGCAAAGTGATTTGAATAATTTATGGAATCAAATGGTTTCTAGCTTGTAGCAGGCGTAATGCGTTGGCGTGAAGAATCTGCCTTATGGAAATATGCTGTCCGGACTTCAAGTGAACTATAATCATGCCAACGACGAGAACACGTGGGATTCGTCATATTATTTGTATTTACTTTTAATAAAGAAACCAACCTAAGATTGGAATTTCATCAGTTCACTAAATTAGATAGAGCCTGTGAAGTATCATTTGTATAGAGCTCATGGGGTGATTTTTCAGTAAAACGGCGTTATACAAGTAAGACAATTATTATTAATCGTTATTGTTATTATTCGCAAAACTCCAAATAATTTATTTATTAAAAGCAAATTGAATTTAATAATATTATTATTTTTAACTGTAAGTACCTGACAGAATGAAGAATTTTGATTACACAATTATTTTCTGCGTAAGACTTTTACCAAAAATGTTAATAGATCATTTCAAACACCATAAAAATTAAAATTGGGTAGGAGTAAATAAAATTAAACAAGTGAGTTATCTCAACGTGGCCTAGCAGCAGTATGGAAATGACTTCGAACGCCGAAACAGCTGTCACAATAAAAAACTACCAGAACTTAAAAAAATAAAATAAAATAAGTACAATTATTATTACTATTAACCACCTCGATCTTGCACATCGTCTTCACAAGTATTACGGAGTTCATTGGACATAAGTCTCTCTCAAATGTGTGAACGATTGTTGGCGGCTCTCTTACCCATCCAAAGAAGTCTTTCTTTAACGTCTTCGGTCCATTTCATGTGTGGCCGACTTCTGCTTCTTTTTCGAACTACTGACACCATCCATTATTACCACCTCAAATATATCTCTTCTTAAAATAAATTCAGTATGTATTTGGGGGTTAAGCCAACTCTTCAGTTGGCAGGAGTATAACCGAGTGGTTTAAAGCGACCCCAGAAGTTTTGAGTCACAACATGGTACCAAAATGGCGGATATTCAATGTTCACAGGTGTGGCTGACATTAACCCTTTAAATTTGAACTAAGTGAAACCATGTATGAGAGGTTACACGAGATAAAAAGAAACGGCATACTTGGAAGGAACGTGGCAGAAGAAAACCAGAAATCTCGAGATCGTATTATATAATATAAATAAGTATTATGTTTCAGTTATTTTACGTTCCGTAGATATAATTTTTCACACATTAAACAATAGCATGTTTTGAATACATTTATTGTTTTTGTGTATACTCCATAATTTTTTTATTTAATATTATTTAAAATTAATGAAATAGACATTTTGATAGTGGCTTTGAACTGTAACATTAAAAATAAAACAAAAATACCATTTCTAATTTTGAAATTGTCAATTCATAGGTAGAATTCCATATTAAAATGATGTTTTTTTTTCTGAAACAAAAATACTTGCAGAACATAATAATAATAACACTATTAACCTTAATAAAAATAATAACTTGACTAAATAATCATTACGCCGTTTTCCAACAGGGGTGGGCAGAGGGGATGGAGCGCCAAACAACTCGTTCTTTTCACACACTCCTTGCTTCATCCACATTCATACATACTTACGCTTCTGTTTTTCAGACTCTTGATATGGGCGTCATAATATTAAATTGATGGTTTTTGTAGGTAAATTGTCATTTAGAAAGTTAATAATTTGGAATTTAATTTGGAAAGGACAGGTGGCTTCGGCATTCGAAGTTGACTTCGAACTAATGAGCATTATTTCAGTTTTTTTTATATGAGTACCGCACAAGAGTCCCAAACTGCTCCCAACCGTCTGGAGCCAGTGAGACTATGGCATTCCCTATTGGGGAATGTTGTGAGGCTGAAGGTATTGGGGAGGGGAAGGAGAAGGGGAGAGGAAGGTGGGAATAGGGGAAATACCTGGCTATTCAGATCTGGTCACCAAACACGGCTAAAAGCCATTTCAAGCAACGTTTCAATTCTGAATGGTGGTCTTTCACCAGGGCGATACTGAGAGTATCTTCCACTCAGTAAAACATTTAAAAAAATAAAATGATGGTAAACCTTCTAAAATACCCCAACCCAACCTATGTTGAATTCGTGATAGCTTTTAACCTATTCACAGGCGATACATACTTCTAGTAAATAACCATTTCGTCTTTCAAGTTTTCGAGGCAATTACCAACACATTCCACTAAAAGCGCAGTTAAGTATGTAGGTACGGAATTAAAAACAATATTTTACAGGAAACTGGCCTGCCTCGTAATTTTTACAGAAGTATTCTAAAATTTAATTTGAGGGAACTAGAGAACGGGTTAAGAAACCCAACCTACTGTTCCTGTCTCATGATATACAGTACATTATATGAATTCTGTATAACTAATGCGAGTCTACTCTTTGTCATTACATTTCCATGTAAGTAGTGTGATTGTTGTCCACTGTTGGAAATTTCTTTGTGTCTGCTACACCGGATGGTTATTACACGACATAAGTCTATTTTATTGTACTAGATACTGCATTTATGATTGTGAACATGCAAATGCATTAAAAAACGGACAATGGAATGTACTCCATTAATGATCAGATAAATAATGAGCAAGTGTTACCTTGAACCAAAAAACAATTTGTCATTTAAATTCGGCTGCTGTATTATAATAATAATACTTGGATGCTTTGTATAGCGCCGTTTTGTGTGAAAAATGACCTCAATGGTGCTGTACAAATATTACTTCCTATTCTCTAACTAATTATGTACAAACAGATACAGAAAAAACATCTTACCTGGCAAGTCGCTTCAGATGAACACAGTTTTATTAGAAAATTTAAGTATAGAGATGATGGTTTTACAGTTGCTTTTTTATCCTAGTTTTCTATTGCTGTTACATTTATTAGGAGATTGGTGGCACAAGAAGGGTTGGTATTTATTTGAAATATTTATAATTTTTAAGACTGGTGAATATTTATAAAATTACTTTAAAAGGCGTAAGATGCTTTAAATACATATTAACATTTTTTTTTGCACATTGATTTATTTACAGTGTTGCGAGCTGTGGACGCATTTTTGCACTGATGCGGATTTTTTTAAAACTTTATTATATATAGAGCATATAATTATTATATAAATATTATAAATGCTGGTGGCGGAATTTTTATTATGAAAAATCATCAAACAAGAAAAGATGTTTCTTAACATTATAGGGATTATTCGGCAATATCAACAATTATGGTACACTCTCAGATAATATTAAATAATTTAAATACATAAAACAAACAACATGGCATCTTGTGTTATATTTTAAAAGCAAAATGAGTAAATAAATATTCTAAAACACAAGACTTTGAAAATATATTCCAGACGCAGAAAACTTTATGACGCTGTAGGATTCAGTACGTTTTTCGTAACAGATTTTCAGCTTTCATTGAAATTTGTAAATACTAAAAATTAATACTAATATTTTTTTGAAGTTGTGGAATGTAAAGGTTTGAGGTATGCATTAAATGGGCTCCGTAATAAACCATCGACAATAACGCATATATTTATATTTTCCTTCATCGCATTGCTGCCTCCATTTTAATTAAGTAATCAAGAATGCATGTCGCTCAACCTGAAACATTTTAATGAAGGCACGCAATGTTGGATACTACATGCCAATAGCTCGAAGATATTTTAAGGTGCGTTTGCGACGTTTCTTTAAGTTTTAAGCTATTTATTTCTACTTTCATTAAAACAGAACACAAATATCGGGTGACGGAGAAATTGCGTTACATTAAGCGATTTGTATTTTTTACGCTGCAATAATCATGCCTTCAACTTTAAACTGAATCCGTAGACGGCCTACATGGTCGAGGGGTGGGGCTCTCGACTACGAATCCGAAGGTAGCGGGTTCAAATGCGCAAGTAAATTTTATTTAATTAATTTGTGCTGTTTCACAATTAAGTCATTTTAAAATAATGTTTAGTATATTTGCGCACGTTCCAGAGTGGAAGATACTCTCAGTATCGCCCTGATGAAAGACAACCATTCAGAATTGAAACGTTGCTTTAAATGGCTTTCAGCCGTGTTTGGTGACCAGATCTGAATAGCCAGGTATTTCCTCACCTTCCTCTTCACCTTTTCCTTCTTCTCCCCAATACCTTCAGCCTCACAACATTCCCCAATTGGGAATGCCATAGTCGCACTTTCTCCAGACGGTTAGGGGCAGTTGGGACTCTTGTGCGGTATTCATATAAATAAAAAAAATTTCCCGTTTTACCACCCGGTTTCCTTAATATCTATTAGATACATCACTACTCGAAAACGGATGTTGTTTTTCTAAACTAAACCCATTAGGAAATAACCAAAGATGAATCTGTGAACATAATTCTGAGTAACGTATGTTTATTCTTATTTGAATCGATCCCATGTTGCTTCTCAAAACCTCAAGATCTCCGCCGGTTTAAGGTGGATTTCTGCGAGACCAAGAATTAAACATCACGAACACAGCAAACATATATAAACGTGTATAATTTAAAAAGTATATATTATTAAAAAAAAAAACAAAGTTTGGGTTAGAAAGATATATCAATTCTTAATCGTGACAGTCTCATCCATATTTCATGTTATTGAATTCGAATGTTAAATAAAATACTGAAATAAAAAGGGAATTCTATAAATGAAGCCTAGTAATAGGTATGGTCATATTAAGCAGGGCGAAACGGTTGTCAAGCGAAACAGTAATTACAAAAAGTATCAGGACTTCACAATGCCGAAATTGAAACGTGAATAAAGATTTAAGTGATTGTATTCCAATGAGACGCAATAACAACGATGTTGCACAGGTAAATTTCCTGCTATGTGATAGTGTTTTGAAAAAAAAAGTTTAAATTATTGTAGCCACCTTTACACATCATTGTATATAATATACTCAATATAATTTACTACCTAATGAACTTAAATTACGATCTTTTGAAAATATTGCCTTAACAGATATTGCCCTTTTGATTGGCATGTAAATTAGACAATTTCTCTTATTTTGCCTAGTTTTACTTACATGTAGTGCAAAACATAAGTAAATGCTGTTTCTATCTGAATTAGTAAAACAACAGGTACATCACGCAAACAGAAAAGATAAAACACTTTCATTAATTTAACCTTAATACTATGTGCAGAAAAAATTCCTACCGGACGATCACAAATAGTAGCGAGACCCAAAATAATTAGCACAAAAAAGCACGAGAAATGCATCCAAAGACCGGATCAGACGGCTAAACATCCCTTTGTCCCTGTTGGGCTAAATCAGAATTGCACTGGCCTGCCATGGGGATAAAGGAAAGCCGATTCTGACAGTTGAATCCTCGCAGGAAGGAGACAGGATGTTCGCTTTGTTCAATCGTCTTTCTTTTTCGTGTTTTTTTGCGGCCTTTCTCTTGTTAGTTGGACCCATTCATTGCCAGTTGCTGAAACGGGGATCACCAACCAGTAATTAATTAACTGATCAACCTAAACGAAAGTCTAAATATGGTGGCTTAAAAAAAATAAAAAAATTGAACATTCTAAACTAATTACAAATTAATCTTGGAAATGTAGTAACGACAATAAGTGACGATATTAAATATGAAAGATTTAATTACTAGTAGTTAAAATACATTAAATTTATTATTTTGCAGCGTTAAATGACATTAAGTTTTCGAGAACAGAATGTATTAACACATTTCAATAAGTCAATAGCATTCATTATAAAGCAATTATGAAAATATTGTCATTTAATACGGGGAAAGCAAATTATAATTGCAATTACCACACAGAATAAATAAAGTTTTTTTAACTATTTTCTAACTAAATCGGTTTTACCGATAAGAAATCATTGTATATGGTACACCGTCAAAATTAAAATTGGGTGGGAGTAAATGAAATCATATAAGCAAGTCGTCGAAATATGACCTAACCACAGTTTGAAAATGACCTTGTACGCCGAAACAACTGTCACAATAATAACAAATTAAAATACTTACAATAACATGATTGAATTTGATTTGTATAATTTTTTTCTAAATTGATTTACAGCTGCCTGCATAGCATTTATAATAACAGTGATTTTTTTATCATTTATATTCAGTGTCAAATGTTCGTAAAGTATTTGACAATAATTTTTCATTTAGAAAACGAAAAGCAAACAATTGAAAAGGTATGATAACGCACGGAAAAATACACCAGGAATATTATTTAGCATTGAAATGTTGGAAGGTAGGGTACCAATGATATATTTCAAAGCCACCGATTGACCAGCCCTAAATGGGCACAGGCGGATAAACTCCCCGCGTAATTTGGTTTCGCGGTGAGTTATTGTCACCGGTTTCCTGTGGCGTCTAAGTTACCCCACGTCTTTATTAGCCCCGCTGAGAATTTGGCCTGACGCCGAATGGTGGCCGCCCCAGACCTCTGATGGCCTCGTGCCTCGTAAAGACATTCTGGTGATGCTATCACTCGGAGTTTGCAGCTCCATCAAGGCGCAAGAATGCAGAATGAAATACATTTAACAGGCGTAATTCAGACATTTAAAATTCAAGCGGTCTCATAGTCAAGTATCACAATACAAAATGTTTGTGTGTCGTAATTACTAAAACATACGAGTATCTCAGTTACCGTTTCTTCGCACTCAGAAGACGTATTTTACATACTTATCTATAGAATATAAAAATGCGTGCTTATTTATTTGCTTGTGAAGCGAAAAATCTCGAACGGTGAGCTCTGGTGCAGCGAAATTTGACTGAGCCCATTCCACCGATGCTATCACTCATAGTTTTGCAACTCTATCTTAATAGAGCTGTGCCTTAGCGCAAGAATGTAGATTTCAACACATTTTAGAAACGCAATTTATACATTTAAAGTTCAAGACGTTTCGTAAACAAGTGTCATAATTCATTATTAATTCATAATACATACACCAATTTTACATTAACACAGACGATATAGATATCTTTATAAACGCCTCGCATTTTTTTGGAAGCAAATTAGCCATCTTCTATCACGTCATTGAAAATAGTAGTGTTGTAGAACTACTGTTACATGCTTTATTTTTCTCTTCTTTTTCTATATTGTATATTATGTTTTATTTTTATTAATTTTTATTAATAATTTTTATTTTATTTTTATTAATAATTTTTATTAATAATACATACACCAATTTTACATTAACACAGACGATATAGATATCTTTATAAACGCCTCGCATTTTTTTGGAAGCAAATTAGCCATCTTCTATCACGTCATTGAAAATAGTAGTGTTGTAGAACTACTGTTACATGCTTTATTTTTCTCTTCTTTTTCTATATTGTATATTATGTTTTATTTTTATTACACCTTATGGTGTTATTAGAAATATTGAAACGTGCTTTTTTCCTTCTCTTTCTGTAACTTATATTATGATTTATGTTTTATTTCTTTTTATTATTTAGCAACTCTACCAAGTGATAGCTAAACCAAAATCTATGTATCCTGTGATTATTTTTAACTGGATTATTAACGCTTACCCACTTTCTAGTGCTAATTTTATAAATATGATGGTGTTAATACTCTGTAAATGTTTCAAAACAAAAACAAAAAATAAACGATATATACATTTTCGTGCTTTGTGATTGCCTTACCATTTTTCATAACGCTGCTTTTTCGCATTCGAGTACAGTAAAAACTCTAAAAAAAATAGTTAGGACCGGTTTCATCCCACTACGGACATTTTCAGACTTACAAACTTAGGCAGGAAGTTTGTAAAAATACCGTAGCATAAGAATTTCAACTACCAGTCTGAAAATGTCCGTAGTAGGATGAAACCGGTCCTGGCGAAAATAAATAAGTGGAAAAAAGTACAAAAGCGTTTTAATTAGAATTCTAATACAATGGAATTCCACCACGAATTATCAGTCAAAAAACTAGAGTCAATAATGTTTTTAAATAGAAAAATATTTATTAAATATTTTATAAATTTACATAGGCTTTAGCATTTATCAAAATCCAATCAGAAATATTACTTTTTTCAGACCGTTCCATTGTATGTTTTACAAAATATTTAAAATACGAATATGATTTTTAAAGAGCAAATACACTGTTTTTTTCGTAACGCGGATTACAAATTTTTGGTACGTTTATTTACAAAAACGCAACACCAAATTATTAAACATACTTTTCTCCACTTTAAAAAACATATTCGTATTTTAAATATTTTGTAAAACATACCTACAATGGAACGGTCAGAAAAAGTAATATTTCTGATTGGATTTTGATAAATGCTAAGCCTATATAAATTTATAAAATATTTTTCAATTTAAAAACATTATGTTTATCGTATTGCGTAATAATACTATCATTATTTTTAATTAATAAATAATAACTCTCCGACGTCCCTCTCACCCTTAAAGTGTATTTGTCCATAAGTAATACCAGCAAAAGGAGTTTGAAGAAATTTATTACTCTTGGCTAATGTTTTATGCAGAGTTTGTGTTTATTTGTACTGTATTTAATTGTTTTGGTGTAAATTAGCTGGAAAGATCTCCTTTATTCCCCTAACATTGATGATATTGAAGATCGTATCGGTACAGGTTATTATATTATGGATGTGTTTAGTGTGATAATGGAAGAAAGAACATAATGTAATTTTATTATGCTAAAACACTACTGAATTATTCAATAAAATGATGATTGTGAACATGACGTACAAAATGCATAGTTTTACTTTTATCCTAGTTCAGCTTCATAGGCTGAAATGTTTAGAGGAAAACTAATTTCCCATAGGATCAAAATAAACTGTTTGAATATATGGAATGTGCAATCATGCAAAGAGATTGCACAATTTGCCAGATACCTGCAAACTACGTCATAAAAAATGCAATGTAATTTAGTTAGATAATGCCATCACGTAGTAGACCGGCGAGGGTAAAAATTGAACGTTAAAACCGTCGCTATTTCAGAGGCAAAATGAATTAAAAATCAGAATGGTGAGGATTAAGCAGCATATCTCGACTTTAACGATTTTCCAAACAAATTTTTTTTTACACATGAATTGTATTTTTTTAAATTACAACTTGTTGTGTGGAGTAAGTTGTCCAATTGAAATCTGAACTTTTAGCAAAAAAAGTTGAGATTAAAAAACAAATTTTTATGTTCTTAAAATACTATAGTTACAAACCGGTTTAGCATGAACAATCTAAAAGTATTGAACAAGCAATAAGGCGTTCAATTTTGAAAAGTTTATTTGATATTTCAAAGCTCTATAGCTCGTGATGAAATCGTAGTACCGAGATGAAAAATATGTATTGATCAATAAACTGAAGTGAAAATCAACACTAATTTCATGACATCAGCATAGAATATTTTTTATTACCTCAACTAAAATATATTATTATATTAGTACCAGTGGCGGGTAGTTCATAAAGGATAATAAGCTGTGCCTACCCTAAGAAAAACGAAACATAAAAATAATGTTATATAAAAATTAATTTTGCATATATGCACAAAGGTTGTACGTTCAGTTATTCAGTTGGCCACAAAACTCAGCTGAAGATGATAGTAATATATATATATATACTCGTATACACATATATAAAATAGCCATTTTCATATATTCAATGCACAATAATTCTTATCCGAACTATAAAATTTACACACAGCCTACCTTTGGTCGTGGTGCAATGCACGCCATTGCCAACTAACAACATTTCTTTTTATGTTGAATAACAAAATGGTACCTACTGTTAAATAAAAAGGTCGTGTTGAAAATATAATGGTAGATATGTATACATTACAAATACAAGCTTACAGTAGATAGTAACACCACGATACTGGTACAAATAACATATCTAGTGATATCAAATTCCATAAATTTAAACGTATCCCCAAATAATTTTATTAAAACCAGGATCCAAATAATTGATAAAACGGCGTGTTATTTACAAATGTCGGCCGCATTGTAACAATGTACCCATCACGAACCTTTTCCAACAAAGGTGGCATTTCGCACAAATTTCATTTCACCGACACCCTTGCGTTGTGTCGAGGACAATAACACCAGGTTGCCAGATAGGTAGATAAATGCTACATTGTTGCCAGACCGTTCGATTATAATGAGGGTATTAGTTATTTGCCAAATTTGTCTAGGACAATTTATTCGCTTGTCACGTGGATTTTTTTTGCGGAACGGAATTCAATATATATATATTTTTTTAATTTTATGTAAATCAAATTTAATAATGTTATTATTAAGTTCTTCAAGGCCATTTTCAAACTGCCTTAAACGCCGAAACAGCTGTCACAATAATAAAAACTAAAAATACTTGCTGAACTTAATAATAACATTATTAAATTTGATTTAAATTGATGTAAAAAAAATAAATTAAATGGAGTTTTACGAATTAAATACAAAAACAATTAATAACATATTAAAAAGAGGTTTATTTAATTTTATTTCAAATAAGACATACAACGATACTGCACTCCCATGAGTTATCAATTCAACTCATTATGGGACTGTCGATTATTTCAAACCGTTGGGTTTTATAAAGTTTTCACGGAAAATATGCATATGAAAGTGTAATAAGAAAGAAAAAATAAACAACAGGAAAATATAATAAATACATGTACAGGCTCTAAACATACAGATACAATAGAAATACATACCTAACAACGTTTTAAGAGAGAAAAAAACGTATACCTATATCAAAATCTACAACTAGGGACGTCTAAGGAAGACATGGCTTGATCAAGTGAATCAAATACTTGAGTCGGGCCATGTCAGAAGTCGGAATAACAGAAGAGAATGAATGAGGCGATGTATGAATGTGAATGAAGCAAGAAGTGTATGCCAAGATCGAGTTGTTTGGCGGTCTGTACGCTCTGCCTACCCCTGCAGAGAAACGGCATGATGATTAGTTAGTTATTTAGAATCTACAAAACTTAAGGGCGACTTTCAGAACAGAGTTGGTACCTACATAAAAAAAATAAGATTTCAGAACATCATCTCAAGATTTGTTCGACAAGCGCACATGTCTCAATTCTTCGGTGGATCACAATATCGACGTGAATCTCTTCGATTTTTCTATACGGAGAGAGACGTACCATTTTTATTGTCACTTTTATAGTTTTCTTTAAATATTTCATTTGTTATTGTGAAGACGAGAGTTTTAAAACAATTTCAATAATATAAAATGAAAAAAATCGTAACTGCACATAAAGCAGAAAAGCGGTTAAATTCCTTGGATCGGTGAGTTCTGGAAGCATGAAATTTGCACAGCCCTTCGTTTACGGATTTTCTAGATCAACGCAACTATTTTCAGGTAGCAACTTCATTTTCATAGTGAGCTATGTAGCTTCGAAATATTTATACTTAACCGAAAAAAAATACGTCAGAAGAATATTTTTTTTTTTCTAAGTTAAGTGGTGCATATCTTATGTAGTTTTAATTTTTGATTAAAATGTTTGATAATATTGATAACGCATACAGTCTGACATTCAAAAGTTGACAAAACTTGAGGGCGCTCCGTTGTTTAAAAGGTATTAAATGGCAAGTCAAAGATGGCTCATAGGAAAATCAAAGGAAGTTTTAAAAAACACAATGGTTCAAGTGCATATGTTTTACTTTAACCAAAGGGTGTTGATAAATTAGTGGTACTTTCCGAAAGGAGATGATTCTACAACATTTCTAAAATAATTTTATATTTAAACTTTATTATTATTTAACGCTTTGCAAGGGAGAGCATTTTGCATGGAAAGCTGATTTTTTGTATTTCTGAAAATATGTGTCGAAACAACCAAGTATTAGACGTTAGATAAATAAATAAAAAATAATAAAACAAATCTAATTCACAAAGCGAAATTTGAATTTTAAAAAAAAATTAAAATGGTGATTTGCCGTATTTATTTCAAATGAACTGTCAAACACGGATATAGTTAAAAAAATAAAAAATATCTACAATTAAATGTCAAGTTATAGATACATTCCCACTATTAATAAATTTTTCTAAAACTGTGTTCATCTGAAGCGACCTGCCAGGTAAGTATGTTTTTCTGTATCTGTTTGTACATAATTAGTTAAGAAATATTTGTACAGCGCCCTTGAGGTGATTTTTCACAAAAGCGGCGCTATACAAATCATCCAACTATTATTATTATTATTAGTGCATAAAACATGTTGGAATTGCAATCCACTGCAAAAATATAGGAACCAATGCGGAACCAAATTCCATGAAGAATCGAATGCACAATTTACGAAATGAGTATTATATCGACACCACGGGTATTAAAAGTCTATTAACCTACACAAATAATGTTATTAAATTTGTATGTCATTCTTAACTACATTTTTGTTGTTTTTTATTACTAATATGTGCGCATTATATTTATATGATTTATTTTCAAATTAAATATTGTAGGTTATCATGCACGTATTGTATTTAAATGTAAAAGCCCAAATGGGACGTAAAAAATTAATATACGTACCTACCTAGAACCAAATAAAATTATAAAATCAAAACTTTCATTGAATCTTCTTCTCATGTGAATATAATTCGGTAGATTATACCTAAGCATTTTTTTTCATTTTGCGGCTACACGCAGAACAAAACATACCACAAAATCGGCTGGATTCTTCATAACGACCGTCTTTTACAATTTCTACATGGTTAAATGCGATCTCCGACAAAACGTATACTTAACTGCGCGGTCGGGAAAACAATATCCGCTTCAAACCGCAAAATACAACTATCCCTTTACCGAAGCCTCTCATTGTTAAGCTTTAGATAATCGTAAATAGCAAGTAGTTTATTGGTACGGTTCCAATCCCAAATTGCTTTCTTTATCCTGGGAAAGCACTAAATTCAAAACACCAAAGGTTATTATTACATAGCGCCGGCATTGAGGCCTGCTACCAACTCGGCTATTTATTTTATTTGCCCGGCTAGGGTTTCAAATATTATTATTTTAGCTATATTCCGATCGTAATCGTGAATTGGCTGAATTACAACTTGGGATATCTCCTTTGTCCCAAATTGAACATATTTACAAACAGTTACATAACAATATTTTTGGTTTATAAGCAAAAATTCTACAATAAGCACAGCATACAGAAATGTAACGAGACTCTAGATATCTAGGGAGTTTTACTTCATTTCCTTGGCATATGCACAAATGTGTAAAAAGCAATTTTACGTACATACCTAGCTTATCATATTTGAAACGCGTATCTTCATATGAATTTATTTGTAGGTACCTAAATAAACGTACTATGTGAAGTTCGTTTTATTTATACGGTGACATAGATATTAACATAATAATATAACTAAAACGTTATATTAAACTTTTAAATTGACATTCCACATCGTTTTTTTTAGGTATCTTAACTACAATAGATAATATTTTACTATAATTTTGTTTTATAATGAATGTGTTATAGATACATTTTAAATCATTTAAAATAGTATGAAAATGTACGAAATTGTTAACACTAATATTAAATTCTAGGAGTTGCTAAATAAGATTCAGTTTAACAAAGGGGCTACAAACTATGACAAGATGTAAAGCGCTCGTGATGTGATTTTAGTTAGTAAATGACGCTATAGAAAAGATGACCATTTTGCTCCACACGCTCTTGTGTCCTATTCAAAATGGATCAATGTAAAACAAATTGTAAACAAAAAATTTCCTTGAACAGACTATGTAAAAATTACAATATGATATTAAATGTGAACATCTTATGTTTTATATACATTTTTAAAAATTATATTTATAATTAATTTTTTGATACATACATTTACACAAACAAGGCACAAAGGTTATAAACATTTTTTATAACCTTTATATTTATGTACATTATACATTAATGTACATGTACATATACTCGTACATTATTTGCAATTATTTTGTTAATTTTTTTTTACTATATTGTTTTTACCGATTTATATAATAAGCTTGTGTTATATCCTATGTATATTATTGAAGGTTAGTAACAATATATTTTTATAAGTATGTAATAATAATGTATGCATAGTTAATTATATACTAACACGAATCAATGTATGTGCCAAACTAATTAAAACAATAAAATATTTGCCGATCGTATTAATCGCTGTTCAATCAATTTGCCATGTATACCAATCGATTAAAATCCAACCTCCTTTCTATCCTCGGAGCACGTGTTCCAAGTCCTAACAAATCAGTGCCCCCTAGTGTACCTGTCGCACCGGGACAGGAGTAACTCCTTGCTAGGGGGGACAATCGTATCGTTCAATCAATTACTTACTACAGCGGTTGATCAAATATGTGAACGGATTATAATCTCGTTCCACCAGGTAGATATTGTAAGCAGCGTGTAGTGATATAAACCACAAATAACTATCAATCGCCTCAGGACTGTTCTGAAATCATACAACAAGACCCCAAGCTCATCTAGAATTCAGTGTGATGTTGACGAGAAAGCAAGCATCCCTCAGATCCGCTTTAAAATTCATCGTGGAAGCTGCGCCATAAAGAGGAAATTCATAAAGTTTGCGGTATCACACCGATGATTTACAAAGGTCAGACACATGAGATAAATAACTTAGTAAACTCACGCTACCGTGAACATGGAACTATGAAAGACAAACCAAACAAGAGTTTCAAATTTTGCTTCAACTTTGCTTTATCCATCAAGAATCTACAACGACATTTTTCATGTTTGTTTTGCGACGTATAAGCTTTATTTGGTGGGTGTTTTAATATATGTTTATGTTCAAACAGTGTACGTTAATAACAAAAAACCTCTTGCAAATATTTTTTTTTTATTACATCAAAAAAATACATTAAACCTGCATACGTGTGCGTAATTTTACTTGTAAGAGCTGCAGGATAACAAAACACATTATTAAATTATGCGGGTAGATATTATTTTTAAGACTGTGTGAATGGTAGGCCTGAACATAAATAAAATTTGTTCGAACATGAGATTGAATAATGTCTCACATGCATTTATCTGTTTTCAAGGAGAAGTTTTATTTTCTTGCCGCAGTCTACCAAATAATCCAAACTAAACACGGAAGCAAATAACATCTTGTATATTCCAACCAATCACAAGAGTGTGTCAACTTATCGGGATTTCCAACGGAATTCCTTGGGATAAAACTTTTAATGAAAGCACAGCAGAAAGCTTAGCGAAGAAGCTTTCAATTTCCAATGGCAAGTGGTGGCGGTTCGACCCACGAAACTTTTTAAGCCTCATTAGACTTTATCTTTTCGATGTCTTCGCACCAGGAAATAATATATTTAATTTTGCATTTGTTGGTTACGGGAGAAAGGCGCGTGTCTAGTAGTTTGAGCTAAAGGCTAGAAAAAAGAAGTACGTTTAAAACATGTAACCTCGCAACCAAAATAATATTGTTTCCACAATTTAAGAGTTAAGTTAATCTGCTAAGTTTCACTATTCTTATTTAACGTTTCAAAAAAATTCATTAAAAAGAAATCATTTTGACATAATATGCGAACAACGATTTCCAATATAAATGAGTATGTGATGTGATAATTTCTGATGGCATCTCTTTAGGGCTGTGATACCTGGATCGGGATTATACAGGTACAGACTAAACATTCGAATACTGCCAAAAAGTAAAACTTAACTACAAAAAAAAATACTCAAGAAAACAACAGCGACAGGAATTTTCCAAAAAAAATTACTTTCCTGATTCTTTAGTCCCTGTGATGTCTTCCAGGAATTTTTCGTGGGTCAATTTTGTATTTTTTTTCCTAGCTACGATTTTTAGATTAACGGGGTAATAAAATCATCTCCACTTTAAGAACTAGTTACTTAAAAATTAAATAAGATATCAAATTTAACACAATGTTTGCTGCTCCTTAAAGCGGAATTGATGCCTTTTCTTGTTTCTTTAAGACACTTTTATTCTTGAAGTCCGCGAATCGAGGACTAAACCGTCTCGGATACAAACAATTCTCTAATCCCATTAGACCAATAACACCCCATAAAAATGGATCAAACAGCTGGCTGAACTGCAAACAAACCATTCGGAAAGATAGTTTCTGGTTTTATTTAGCTATTATCTGCTCCAATTTCCAGACCATCTTAGTCAGAGGTCGCAAATCGTGCTGTGCGAACCCATTAATTTTACTGAAATAAAGCTGTGTATATTTTCAAATAAATTGTTCGCGGAACTTTTACACTACAATCATGAAAAAAAATCACAAGTGGAAAATTTATATATGTTAATATTGTTTTGCCTTGACGATGTGCCGCCTTCAATGGGAGAAAGAAATAGAAGAAATGTTTTTTCGAACCATCGAAATACCGACAGAATAATCATTAATCAGTCCAGGATACTGGGAATGAACGTTAACATTAAAAGTTTTCTTCAAAAACAACACTTTCTTCAACGAAAATCTGTATTTTTCTCATTTTAAGCGGTGTTTTATTTGAATTATTTATTTATTATAAGGAAACATGTCATGGGTACCTACTTTGTAAATTTAATTTCTGAAAATTGTTTTTCACTATAAAAAATGTACTGTTTTGTTTCTATAATAAAATAAATAAATAAATTACGCCGGGTTTTTCAGCCTAGAAAAACAAAAATGTTTTTTTAAGGTTTACTACATTTTCCATCAAGTTAAATAAATGCCCCACACAATAAAAAGATAAAATAATAAGGGGTTTTCCTATAAATAAGTACATCACCTCGAGGGCGCTTTTCAAGACAAGGGGAAAAAAAAACAAATTTGAAAACTTTAGTTTACAGTTAACAAGACTTTCGTAAGTAAAAGAAATTTGAAATTTACAGATGTTGCAGACTTTGAAAAGGTTCAGATTTGGCTGAATTTTTAAGAACGAAAAAATATTGAAACTATGAGGAAATTATAAAATCGGTAGTCCTAGGTTTTCAATTGCTTTTATTATCCACCACCGTAGTTCAGGCGAGTTCACCAACCTATATTCCCCGAAGCTGAGAGAAAAGTCGAAGAACAAAGCAAATAACAAAGACCCGCTGCCGAAAATCGAGAGTTTCCACTAACTCATTCACGCTTCGACCGAGAAAATATTTCCAGTTTGGAAGCAGACGGGAATGGCATGCAGTGAGTCTCCTTAACGATTCTCAGTGGATTTTAACGCTGCATTTAGTAGACAACTATTCAAGGGTTGCATTGCAATGACTTGCACGACGACAAATAATAGCATTCCGCTTCTAACGAAATTGTTTAATAAGATGCTAATAATGGAAGGAAAGCGCTTCTAGATAGTTGTAGAACACTAAACGATGCAATAGAAACGCGACGTCGACAATCTATGACGAGTATGTACTAATATTAACGAGTTAGATAGGTATGTTCTTGCAGTATTATTTATAACCCGGGAAGCATATTAAACGATACCTTTCTAAACATATAAAGTTTATAATATATCATTAAAAACATAAATAAATTAAAATCCATATGGAGTATTTTTCGGTTTTTGTTCAATCAATGAAATCGTCTTGTTTGCAATAAATGTCGGAAACTCTTGGTCGGTTCCATTGAAGGGCTATATTCAACTTAATTGAGTGGTCTAAGCATTCTCACGATAGCCAAACAATTCGAGGAATTCTTCTTTTCCAGCGATTAACCTTGTGAAAACAAAGCAAAACAGTTAAATGGAACCAACCAGAGTCGAATCCAATTTCCCGTTCCTTCCGCCGGGCCGTTAGTTAGTATTTCGATCGGCAGAGGAATTTCGCCATCCGACCAGCAGGAGCAACAGCAGCTTGCAACTATGTAGATTTGGACGCATCCCTACGAATATAAAACGAAAGAGAATTTTGAAAGAGTATAGCTTCTCTAGTAAAACAAAATATTCCACAAAACTAACTTCGGTCGGATTTGTTCACATGATTCTCAACTACCTAGATCGATCGGGGTTCGGCACGCCTAATATTTCCGAATATTATAAGACACTGTAGAAAGAAAACAAAAAGGCTCGAGGAAGATTGAAGAAGAAGAATCTTTTCAGGGGTTATTTGAAGTAACGTTTCATTAAGCAAAGGAGGTAATTAATTCATCAGTGTGGTACTAAATGTTTTTTCGCTCTTGACAACTTGTTATTTAATTCCAAAAACGTATGTTACCTATGTGAACCTAAGAATTTTCAAAAAATTTGTCACAGAAGAGTGATCACATTTTACGATAAATATTAAATTAGAGAATTAATGAAAATCTAAATATTAATCCAAGGGGCAGTTTCTAAAGTGAGCTATTCTTGACGATATTAAAATGTGATAACAGTAAGTCCCAGGAAGAAGAAAAGACTTTAAAATATAGGCATTTATTAAAATTGTGGAATAAATTAGGGCGGGATGAAAATCACCCTGATAGCAAAATATCCCCAATATTCATAATCACCAGTCGCCCATAAAACCTCCTAATGAAACACGCCACCTTCAGTTATTTCAGCGGCGAGACACCAGCAGTCGGGCTGACCAGGCAGACAGACATTAATTCGGATATCGTTAACAGGTGTTCCGAAACCGTAATACTCGGGCCCTCCTCCACCTCGGACCGGCTCTAAAACCCCGGCCAGTAAAGGTAACTGCATTTTATCCCATTTATCTCCGAAGCAATGCGGGAATAGTTTACGATTACTCCGACCGGTCGCAAGAGGGTCCAAATGTGTAATGTGAACCCGATTAAATTATTAATATTCGTACAGGGCTTTCAAAATTAAAACTAAATTTTCTTAAAACATAAAAAAATAAATTATCTAGACAGTTTTTTTATTACCTAGGGAACGTACGGAAAAAAATATAAAGGACGGGCATGACGAATAACTGCAATATTGAACCCGTTGAAGGTGTGACGGCATGATATCTTTCCGTGCGTCAGTCCTAGCCAGTCCCGATTAGTCGGTCGCTGATCGAGTTATGGTGTGAACACTTTGCAGCTACTTTTGTAAACAAATCAATTTGTCAGGTTTATAAAAATAAAAACATAAAGTTTATAAATTTTAATAATAACTATTACTATTCAATTAAAAAAGGTTAATTTATAAAAAAAATTCTGCTAGGTAAATATTAGCTGTTTTGCCTTCCGAAGGCATTATCAAATTGTGGCGGAGCCTCTTACAGGCGATCAATTTATTTATTTTTCTATATAAGTACTTATAATGAAACTCATAAAATATTTTCATTATTTTATTAAACAATTTGCTTTTTTTTCTTAGCTAGAGGTGCGAAATTACTTTTAGTAAAATATATTATGTGTGTAGTTATAGATAATAAATTTGGGTAATAATTTTAGTTTTGCGTAAAATTTGTATTTTGTGAGTGACTCGGTGCAGCAAGTACCAGCTGAAAAAATGGAGACGGCTAAAATGAATACTACCTATCCGTTTTGCCCGGCTACTGACAAGCTGTCTCCTTTTTTTTTAATTTTCAAAGGGAAAACATTAAAAAAAGATAGTAGTAATACAAAAAAAAAAGTTTAATTTGATAAGCATTAACCATCCGATAGGGAAAAAAAAACCTATAAAACAAACAAAGACACTTGCCAAAACGAGACAACCGTAACTACTTCTGCATTACCTTCAAGGAGCCTTATACACTTCACGCCCACCGATTGAACACTGGATCTAGTGTGAGGCCTACATGGGCCAAGGATCAGTTTTGCGACGAATGTCGTGATTATGATTGTTTTAACGACTATGAATGTAAAAATACATTTCTTGTAAGATCGTTTTTTTTCTTAGTAAAACTTCATATTCTTCTTGCCCGTCCGTCCCCTACGTATACCGAATTTATATCGTTAACTACAAGATCAACATTTGAAAAGTAACTTGGAATGCCTTTGGTAAAATTTGGTACAATTTTTTTTAAAATTTAATTTACTAGTATTGAAGAATTTAATTAGCTTATGTTGAGCCAAATTTATATTCAGTCAAAACTTTAAATTTTAATTCCGTTCATTCATTTAAAAAAAACATATTTCAAGATTTTTAAATTTCCGAGTTGAACTGAAAATTCAGAAAAATTCAGAGATCCGCTAAGAAAGCAAGGCTGGTGCTTGCGTAATGAGTAAGATTAAAAAAGGGAACGCTTAGATGGTTTGGGCATGTAGAGTAGATGAACGAAGAAAATAGCGTATGGAGAATATAAGACGCGAATGTAAATAGAAAAATAAGTCAGGGACGCCCGAGGAAGACAGAGCATGATAAAATGAACCAAAAACTTGAGTAGGGCCAGGTCGAGAGTCAGAATAACGGAAGAGTTTGTATTAGAAGATAAAAATTCGAATGAACCAAGGATTGTGTGTCGAGAGAGAATTGTGTGATAGTCTATCATGTCTGCCTACCCCTGCGGTGAAATGACGTGATGGTTAGTTAGTTAACTAATATTGTTTCGTATTATATGGTAGATTACGGTTAAAAAGATGAAATATTGGCTAAATATTAAATTATCCATCAAAACATTGGATCATAAAACCCGGCGATAATTGGTAGATCTTAGAAAATATAAGAAAAAAAAAATAATAATAATACAGTTATTACAGTTTGAATTTTAATAACGAAAACTACACAATACAAAATCACTTGATCAAGACGAACAAAACATACAAAAAATATGTACCTACACTATCTACCCACGCGTGATGAATAAAATCAAACATTGAATGCACTTTCTGATGCAATGACATCCTTTCTGTCAGCTCCTATGATGTAATATTGGTACGAAAGAATGTATTTATGACTCAGACTGGTTATTTTAAAGGTGTTATAAAATATAGAAAACACACATGTAGTCAGTAATAAACAAATTGAAGTATTTATTGATATGTAGGAGCATTGGAAATCCCCATCCCCTTCTCGTTTCCATTGGCGCAATATATGAGTGCAAACATTAACTGGACAATTCGCCTGCATTCAATACATTTCTCACAAATTAAACATCAATGATTGTTTCCAAGGTGGCATAATATGAGATATCAAAGTCCTTACTTAATTCCAAGGGAATCAAACTTGTCAAACTTTGAGTAGTCAATATCTATCAGAA